>JANIJG010008428.1:0-77250 GCA_024611175.1 Megaceryle torquata | reverse complement strand
ACAAAAAGAAAAAAAAAAAGATGAAAAAAGTACATTGAGGGAAGTTGGAGGGGATGCAGCGTTATTACCAAGGAGAAGTTGCCTTTAGTTCCTATTTTTACCCCATGTGTAACGTTGCAACAGGAAGAGATTAAAATTGCTTGCAAAATTTCTGCTTCCCTACCATTGCGATACTAAAAGGCCAGGAACGGGTAGGTGGATAACAAAAAAGATAGGCCTGTGGATGACAGTTGTGTGGTTGGAATATTGATTACAAGGTATAAACGTCACGTTAGATACTCCAGTCCATGTCTGTAGACTGGCTGAAGGAGAGTGCTGATGGGGAACTGGAGATTCGAGGAACAGAAAGGAAAGGTGCAGAAACCAGGGATACTTCCTTTGCTGCGTGGTGAGGGCTCAGGCAACGTATCAGCAGATGAGGTTTGGTGCTTCCCTCTCCCTTTTGGTCTCCTTTCAAAGAAAACTTCGATGTATCTACATTAGCAGGGTTTTATCACATTTTGTGCTTGCAGGCACTGCCTATCGTTAAGTTAAAAGCTGGAGTTGAAACTGGAATATATGAAATATTGTTAAATTCCAAAGTATTCGGAGAGGGCTTTCAAAAGACATGACCTGTGCTTTCGGGAGGCACCACTCCCCTTCTGCTCCTTAGAGAAAAGGCTGTGGGGATCCGTCCCGAGCAAGGATTCAGAATTGCCTTGTGGCGCTGAGTAGCAGTGACTCAAAGGATGTCCCTGCCTTGGCTGCGGTGAGGGACGTGCCCCCCTCGGTGCCTGCTTTGCACCCGGGTCTGGTGCAGCTCCCTCCTGCCTCCTCTTACTGCTGTGTAAATGCTACAGTGCCTGACTCAGGTGGGACTGTGCTGGGCTGTGCTCTTCTTGGTTGGACTTTAGGTTCTGCATAGCTGAGCAGTCCCTAACCCTTCTTAGATCTGTTTGTAGGTGTTTGTTTCTAAAAATAACCAGGATCTTTTTTTTTTCCTCTCTAGAAAAGTTGATTGCATATCAACGGGAATTTCATGCTTTGAAGGAGCGTCTTCGTATAGCTGAGCATCGCACCCTGCAACGCTCTTCTGAGCTGAACGCTATCTTGGAGCAGTTCAGGCGTGCAGTAGCAGAAACAAATGGGAGTAAGAATGCAATGAATAATTTTTCAGGTACTTTCTGTGTCTGAGCTATTTTTTAACTCTGCAATGCCAATATCTGCTCTCATTGCTATAGAATAAGAAGTTAATACCAAGAAAGCCAAATAAAACTGTTCAGCAGTGTGAATGGAGAACGTGTAATATGTTTTATCTGGTGGGGAGGATTTTGGGGTTTTATTTCTTTGTATTTTTTAAAATTTCTATGCTTAATGATTTACCCACTTTTCATTCTTATGAATTTAAGGACTGAATACTTGTTCCATACCTAGTTCCCAAAGCTTGGAACTTCTGGTCCTTTATTTAACATATTGAATGCATCTGACAGTAGTTTACACCACTCTTTAAATAGAGCTTGAGGAGAAAAGTAAGCAAACAGAAAAAATGGATGAACTTGAAGCAATTTAAATAAATTTAAGTCAGCTGGAAGATGTAAAAACATACAGACTAAGGTTGTGATTTTAAAATGTTACAGGTAATGACCTTTTTAACAACAAGTGGTTAAATGGTAAACTGGGAGAGTCTTCCTTGAAGTTTTACCCATTTTGGAGGCTGATGCTCAATTTTACCCAGAGCGTGTTTGGCAATATTAGAGAATGCCTTTGCACTACTCACCAGATTATTAAAGCTAATATGTAAAATCACACAATTACTGCTGTAGTTACTATGATTTTTCTAGATGGAAGATGATTAACAAATAACTGGAAACCTCCTAGTGAGAGGTGGGTTGCAGATATTTAGTTGTATTAGCCTCATGAGGAATATAAATCCAAAGAGTTTTGCAAATCAAAAAAACTGCATCAAGCTTTTTGAATCTGTTGTCTACTTGCATTTGTGCTCAGGGTTACTATTTTCTACCACATTTTTTTGGGGTGGTGGTTATTACAGTTACAGGCCCTCAGTGCTGATATTAATGATTAATTGCTCTGACTGACTCTAATGGCCTGTCCAACCTGATATCCACAGTTCCCTGGATCTCCAGGAATGGTATGGATAAAGGCTACATTTGACGTAGTCTGTGACTCTTGTCTTCCTATTCTGTGTGCATGTTTTTGCTGCTAAAGCAAACAGCCATAGAGGATGGCAGGTAATTTTGATAACTGGACTTATGGTTAAGCTGTTACTACATTTATTCCTAAAAATGAGTTAGCTTGCATATAGATAATACAGTTACAGGGAGTTATCGTCTTCTGATGCAGCTGAGGTTATGGATTCACATTGTGAACATTCTACCATGTCTGGATCTCAGATGGAACCTCCTCTTTTTCTCCATGTGGAGCCGCAATGGGAAGTCAGCTGAAGTCTGAGTTCCTGAGATTTTGTGCTCAGAACTTAGACAGATTTTTATTAAGTGTAATATACTTAAGTAGATATAATATTATGTAGTATTTGCCATCTTCGAAGCTGAAAGAATTCCAGATTATTTTATGTAGATCATCTTTCATTCCTCCAAAGAGCTGTCATATTGTTGTCATATTGTATTTGTCAAATTCTTTGACAGAATTTTCAGTCCAGCTTTGGCAGTTGAAGAAAATGTTAGCAGGAAAAGGAAAATGCACCTGCATTGGAATCTATCAAACTAAGCCGCTCTACATATGGCATCTATTTACCAGGGTTTTTTTCAAGATTCTAAGTGTGGTTAGGAATTTAATTTCACCCAAGATTAAATATATTAAAAAAAAAAAAAAAAGCAAACACCAAAACCCAAGCACACACACACAAACATACAAAAAACCCCCCTGACAAACAAACCAAACTGAAACCCACAGCAAAACCCTTCTAGCTTTGAAGAAGCTACACTCAGACTCTGAGAAGGAATATTTCTGGTATTACTTTTCTCACTTCTTCACAATACAATCTTATCTCAGAAACCTTGACTACAGTTTTTCACTTAACTTGATGTTATAAAGCCCATAAATTTTCAGAGGTCCATATGCTATCCTATTTGTCGCATGAAGTAAGAGTTTTCACACTTGATGTAAGAAAATCAATATACACAGCAGGGGAATTTAAAAACTGTTATTTGCAACTTTGAGAGCCACCTGGACATCCTGAGAGGCAGTTACTCTAGAAAGAGCAAGACTTGTTTTGAGTACTCTAACGGACTAAATGAAATTCACAGTGGCCTTTATTTTATTTCAGAAATATTCAAAATCTCAGTTGTATAGTTAATACTATTTTTGTTTTGTATCTGTATGTGCCTTGTGTTCCAATATGTACTTGTAGCTTTGAGAAGTTATTTGCAGTAGTATGACTACATGGTGATGAGCTCTGTAAGCATAAGTAAAAAATAATCTAGGTAAATAAGCCTCCTGTTTTGATTCACTGAGAAAAAAACCCCCAACAAATGAAACCCCTAAATAAATGGAGCATTCTTTACTTGTATGATTACCCACTAAGTCTTATGTGATGAGGTGTTAACTCTATCTGTGTAGTGAGGTTACTCGGTGCAAAATCATCTTAGCCATTGTTTATTGAAAAAATTAAAATGAGGAAAGGCTTTGCACACAAGATATAATACCTCAGTAAAATGCATATTTTGTTCTGCTTTTTACTTAGGATCAAGCACGGAATTTTTTACTGTTTACCATTGTGTAAAACTTCATATGATTTGTTTTCTGCGTTACTGATTTCATGTATGCTTGCAGATGAGACGCTGAAATTGTTAAAAGAGCTAACAAGTAGAAAATCTCTTCAAGTGCCAAATATCTACTACCATTTGCCTCATTTGCTGAAAAATGAAGGAAGCCTTCAGCCTTCCGTGCAGATTGGCCTTGGAAGGACAGGAGGTATGTTGATGTTTTTATTTTATATCCGGGGAATGTTCTGGCTTTAGTAATATAATTTACTACTTGGTAGATCAAGGGCGTCTTGTTTGACTTGTGTGATAGATATCTTAGAATTTGCACTGAATCAGAGATGAAAGGAGTTTGGCTTCAGCTTTGCTCTTCGTTGCGTAATCTCAGCTGTACCCCATGCCACGTTAAGGTACATGTTGAGCATTTAGTTGGAATTAATTTTTTATAACTAAGTAAAAAGGAACAAAGCTTGAGCATTACAGATTCTGAACTGCTACTGGATATTCCTCTTTGGCTTTTCAGATTTGTGGGGCAATTGTGCATGGATATAGTTAGCTTACAGTTGATGTTTCTGAGTTTTGAAACAATATATTTTAATCTGTAACTATGAGTTGTCAGAGCTGGGAAAAGAAGATAGAGTTACATGAATAAAATGTGGATCTTCAATGGAGAGGGATAAAAAAAAAATAAAAATCAGTGTTCCACTGCGGTACTGTTGATCCCGCTGTTTTTTCCCAATTCTTACCCATTCTGAGCTTGGGTCATTAGGAGAGCTCCACAGAATCCCACTCTTTGAGCACTAGAAAATAAAGAGCATAAAGCCCAACCAAGCCGATATGTCTCAAATAATATGTGTGTGTGGCTCTAAGCTTGAAGGCTCCACCAAAGAATCCTTGTTTCTGTGCCATCTGACTTGAATGGCTTGTGTTGGTGTCCAACAGACCTTGCTGGTTTTCTTTTATCCTCCTCCTTGTTTTTGAAAGAAGTATTAGTTACTCCTGGCCTGTATTTATTTTCATTACCCCACTAAGTTTGATCACTGCTTCTTTTAACAGAAGACCTGCCTGTGTGACAAATGTATGGGCTCCAGCCATAGGGTTATTTTTCTGACTAATAAACACCATTTATTTCAGTGTTGTTATTCAGGAAAGAAAAGGCTCCTATTCCTTTAATGTTTTAAGTAAAGCCTGTATTATTTCCTACTGGGAATATATGACAGAAGTTTGAAATTACAAAATAGAAATTGGAATCAAGTCTATTTGATTAAAAAGTCGGAGGAAAATCTGAGTTAGAATTATTTTCCCAACTTCTTCATTTCTGGTCACTGTGCTTTTTGAGTATTCATTTTAAAAATCCAGAGCTTACTAAGGTATAGCTGATGGGCAAAGCGGGTGCTGTAAGGAAGGGTAAACTACATTTTTAGCAGTCATTTGACTTTATAGGTTTATGATGTGGGAATCACATAGATGGCTCAGAACACTGGTGCTGACTTGGTGAAGTCTGCTTTATCCTTTCACTGCGCTCCTGCTGCTGTCTGCTGTGTTCCTCGTAGGCAGCCAGCCCTGGCTACAGGGTGGGGTGCAGTAGGACTATTGGAAACGTAAGGAACATGGGAGTCATTTGGCCTGCTGAAAGATGGTGTTAAAGTGTGAATAGTGCTGCAGCAGGGGCCAGATTGCTTTGCATTTAGGCGGTAAGAGATTCATTGAGGAATTTTTGGGCAATCTTGATGACCTGGACTTATTTTTCTAGAAGAACCCAAATCATATGCAAGGAAAGTAATAGAGTTTTTCAGTAGTGTGACTTTTTAATATAGTTTCTGATAAGTTAAATACTTCAGTTGTGAAGAATGGTTGTGCCAGCCTGAAAATAAAATTAAGTTAGGGAGTTTAATCACTCTGTAAGTCTTGGTGCACCTTATCTGATTAACATCATGGTGGATTATTACCTATCGTGTTGGGATTCCGTGACAAGGTTTTGGTAGTGGGGGGGCTACAGGGGTAGCTGCTGAGAGAAGCTGCAGAAGCTTCCCCCTGTGTCCAACAGAGCCGATGCCAGCTGGTTCCAAGATGGACCTGCTGCTGGCCAAGGCTGAGACCATTAGCTGTGGTGGTAGTGCCTTTGGGAGAACTTATTTAAGAAGGGGGGAAAACTACAATGGCAACTGCAGATGGAGAATATGTGAGAGAAACAACTTGCCAGAAACCAAGGTCAGAAGAAGAGAGAGGGGGAGGTGGTGCTCTAGGTGCCAGAGCAGACTCCTCTACAGCATCTGGTGAAGACCATGGTGAGTCAGGCTGTCCCCATGCAGCCCATGGAGGTTAACAGTGGGGCAGATAGCCACCTGCAGTCCATGGAGGATCCTATGCCAGAGCAGGTGACTACACCTGAAGAAGCTGTGACTCCAGGAGAAGGCTGCACTGGGGCAGTCTGTTTCTGAGAGGACTACTCTGCCTGAAAGGGACCCATGCTGGAGTTTGTGAAAGAGCTGCTGCCTGTGGGAAGGAGTCATGTTGGAGAAGGTCATAGAGGACTGTCTCATGAGAGCATGAGACATGTCAGCATGAGAGGGATCTCATGCTGGAGCAGGGGAAGCATGTGAGGAGTCCTGAGAAGGAAGGAGTGGCAGAGACAATGTGTGATGAACTGATCACAACCCACATCTCCCTGTGCTGCTGCAAGGGAGGAGATGGAGAAATTGCGAGTGAGGTTAAGCCCAAGAAGGAGGAAAGGCTGGGAAGAAGGTGTTTTAAGATTTAGTTTTTATTTCTGGTTATCCTACACTGATTTGATTGGTAATACTTTTGATTAATTTTTCCCAAGTTGAGTCTGTTTTGCCCATGATGGTAGATGGTGAGTGATCTCTCCCTGTACTTATCTCACCCTATGAACCTTTAATTATATTTTCTCTCCCCTGTCTAGCTGAGGAAGGGAGTGATAGAGCAGCTTTGGTGGGCACCTCGTATCCAGCCAGGGTCAACCCACCACATCTACGCAATAATCTGGCATGTCTGGGATGACTGTTTTTTGTTTGCTGTGTTTCCTCTGAGCGTTGGTGGTGGTTATGTTAATCATGCTCCTGATGGTGGGTGGTATATTTTAAAACTATTTTTAATTACTGTTATCTCCATCTTTTAATTCTTTGCATTTCTTAAGCAATGCTTTATTAAGATTTTTTTTTTCCTCTTTTTGTATGAAATCACTGAAAGAACATTTCTGGTTTGTTTGATTTCAGTTTCCATTGTAATGGGAATACCAACAGTGAAAAGAAAAGTCAAGTCTTACCTTACAGAAACTCTCCACTCCCTTATTGATAAGCTGTCCCCTGAAGAAAAACTGGATTGTGTTATGGTTGTCTTTATAGGCGAGGTAATCACTTACATATTTTTATGCCATTTCTAATCTACCTTTAATTCAAGTACCATTCCTTTCAGGAACTGATGAGGATCTGCTTCTTCAGTATGTAGACAGGTGGCTGTCTTCTCCTTCCACGAAAAGGAGACAGTATCACTCTTGTGTTTCTGAGAGAAACAATCCTGAAGAGCCCAGCTTTTTCTATTTATAAAGGGAATAGTGGACATGGATTCACTGGACTGGTTATTTTGCATATCTTCTGATGCTTGTACACAGTGACAGAGGTGTGCTACCTACCTTATTCCTTCAACATCAAAATAATGGCTATGGGACTCTTGTCTCGTAGGGCTGATTTCTTACCGTTCTCTTTGTGCTTAGTCCTTCATCAGATCAGTGCTGCAGTTTGAGATGTTAGGCACAGATTGTTACTGATTTTATTTTCAGGACAGTGTGGCTATAAGTCCAGACCTTTTTAATGGATTAAGTCAGTGTTCAGTTGGACTCTCTGGTCAGTTTGGCTCTGATTTAGTGGAAATCAAATTTAGGAAAGTGATAGAATACTTCCAGAAATAATTCTGTTAGCTGCTGGGAATTGTATATACTTGTTTTGATATGTATGTTTTTCCAGAAGTCTGACTTGGATATAAATTTCCCACTCTCCATGTTTGACCTTCATCCATCTAACCATAGAGTGCTCTACTGAAACAGTGTTTTATGAGTCCAACAGATGGAAATTTGAATTGTCTAGTTATAACTGAAAATTATTTTAGTCCTGTACACCAATGTCCATTCAGGGGTGAATCAGTGGAAAAATAGGCACTTCAATACTTTTTAATACTTTTAATACTTTTAATCAACAAATTTTAAATCTTCCCTTGAAAAGTTTGTGAACTTTTTACCTGTACCCAAGAACAGATTCTGAAAGATTTCTAATGTAAATTACACTGTTTTCTTTTTTTGACATTCAGTCCAAAGCTATGTCTGGATAGATACTGCTTTTCTGCAGAAAATGCTCATAAAACATCCATTGGTTGAGCATCTCAAGAGAACGGAATTCATTCTGAATTAGTGTAATGCTGGGTTTTTCTCTTCACCGTATTAGTTGGAGTAATTCTTTGCTGGTTTGTGTGGCTTTTTTTAAAGGTTTAAAATGGAAATTTCATTTTGTTTTGCTTAAGGAGATCTGAGCTATGAAGACTTTTGTCTTATCATTGGATTCTGTCTTCTACAAAACTTAAAAGAGTGAAGTGCCCTCAACTGCAAGTTTCTCATGTTGCCTTCAACAAGCCATATTGCTATACCTGAATTTTCCACAGCTAAATAACTTTCTTTGAGGTGGTGTGAAATTCTCTTTAATCTTGGGAATGATTCTACAAGAGTGACTGTGAAGGAGCTAACATTTTATCACAGGAGCTGTTGCTTCTGTGCACAAGATTTGTGTGGTTTGCTCCAGAGTGGGGGATACTGTTACCCTCTATCTCTTATCTCTGTCTCTTTGAGAGCAGCAATATGTGCTTACTCACACATCTGCTATGGGCACTGCAAGCCACGAATGTCTGGGAAATTTTGAAGAAGCTAAGTTTACATTCCTGGCCTGTTAAAACAGTTCCTTAGATTTGCATTTCTTTACTCCATCCAATTTTATGTCCTCCCTGCTTTACTAGTTCTTTGACCATGTTTTATCTTTTCTCAAATTCAATACCTTATAGTTTGTTTTGTAATTGCTACAGGGAACTCTTTCAGTGATGACTATGGTACAGTAAATACTTCATCCTGAACTATGCTGTGGGTTTTTCTGCTGTATTTCTCAGCTTCTTTCTGCAAGGTGAAAAGTGTTGGTTTATTGAGCATTTTTTTTTTTCCTCTGGCTGTGTGAAGGAAACCCTTCTCCCCTGGTGGACTGCTGCTTCTCCTTAAACAAAAGAAAAGGCTTTAGCTTTTAAAATAGTTTTGTCTGTGGGGTTTCCTAGCCTAAAGTGTGCTAGATTATTGCTATCATTAACTTATTTGAAAATACATTAAAACTTTGACCAACTCTGTTAAAAATGGTGGCAGAAGTTTCTGAAAAACAGGTATGGTCTCCTCTCAGTATCTGTGCAGTTTAAGTACAGCAAGAAATGGCTACAGTGTGAGGCAGGTAGTTTTGCTACTAAGCTTAAAATTATTATCTGTGCTTTGTCTATAGCTTGTACCAACTAGAAAAACCCCGTAAAAACCCAAAACAAACCAACCAACCAAAAAAAACCCCACAAGTCTTTACAGAAATGTTTTTACAAGAGAATTGTATGAAAAATGGTATTTTAAAAGGATTTTAGTATTTTCTGCTGACCTTATATAAGACATCAAATTTACAGTGTTTAAGAAACATTGATGGGAGCCATAGTTATGGACTGTAATCCCTTTGTGCTAAGCACCCTAAAAATCTCTTTTAATACTGCTATTTTATTTTTTTTAGCAGTTCAATCTCGCTTCTTTCTTGTAAATTTGACTTTATTCTTACTAGAAAACAAGTTGACTATTAAGGCTAATGGCCTTCTGCAAACAGCATGAACAGTGTAAACAGATGAGCTAGTAAATATAGATGCATTATGGTTGCTAAATAAAGAGATCTGCATATTCATTTACTGTATGGATATTTCTCAGTAATGTGATTATACACAGTAAATTTCCATACTGGAAGATGAAGGAATTTTAAAATATCTCAGCTGATGTGATATCTAATCACCAATTTAAATAATTACTAGAATTGCTTGGCAGTAAACTGTGCAATTGTCCCAGTAACTGACATATGTCTGTGCTCTCCAATTTGTTAAAATAACTTTATTGAAGAATAATTTGCAGGTATTCATAAGGATGACTAATAAATAGGCATGAATCATTATACCTCTATACTTAAAAACCTTTTCATTTTCTTTCACTATTGTAACTAGTTCACAGGCTCATCAGATGACTTGAAATTTGCTTTCAAAATAAGCTGTAGGCCCTAGAAACTATGAACTCCAGATTAAAATCACTGTCTAGTATTTTCATTTAATAGGGTTTGTAATTAACATGGGAAACATGGTTTTGAAGTACTTTACATTGTTGCAGTGGAGCAATAGACATGTAAGTGTGCATGTGTGTATATATGAGTAGGAGAGAAATTAAAATACTTCTCTGCTATCTAAGCAATTTTTGTGCGGGGACATCTCATTTCCTGTGGAAAAAAGGCATCTCAGACTTGTTCTAAATATATCCCAAATTATCGTCAGTCCACTTCATTAATCAGTGACTGCACTTAGCACAATCTTTTGTAGGAACAGTAATCAGTGTATATTGGAAAGACTATAAGCCCTTGATTTTGCCAAAAATATCAAGAAAGGCAAATTATTCCAGTAAGAATCAGAAGACACTACAGGTATGCAAAAGCATTTTGCTAATTCTGTACACTACTGATTAGATCTGACTAGGCAATAATCGACCAGCCATTTGTTCTTGGAGCACTAGGCCGTATGCGACACTTGATTATCTCTCGCTTAGGGAAATCGTACGCTCTCGTTTCCTGTGCATACAATTCATTTAGGCTGGTGAAGCTTGCATATACTGATTATCTTTTCTGTCACCGTGTCATCTCTTTACGTAAACAGTGGCTGCTGAATTAAAAGATGTTTATCTTCAGTAGTGTTTTCGCTCTGCTCCTTATATGGATAAATTTTCCACAGAAAGAATTTAAACAAAAATAAAGTTCCTGTACTGTTTATATCGGTGTGACACAAGCACCCAGCAAGGTACCAACAGAGTACCAACTGGTACGAACAGAGCCTCAGCAAATTAAGCGCTGTGTGCACAGAGTGGATCAAACCTTGCTGAACCTCTTTTGGACATACTAACATTGGAGTGCAATATGGAAAACTTCTCCAGCAAAATAAATGAGTCTTTATTTTCACCTTTTCTTGCTCTGGGCCTGCATTATAGATCACTTTGATTATCAGATCTCTTGATAGAAAACAAAGGAGTGTTTCATCTCTCTTCCTTTCAACCCAGATGTCTTAGTATCATCCTGGCTACAGAGATGTTCCATGCTTTCTGCTAGCTGTTGAAGACTTGAGAGCTGCCCCTTGCTGGAGCTGCCCTGGAGAGTGTATTCCTAGTCCTCAGAAGATCTGACTGCCCATATTGAGTTGGAGAAAGACCAGTAGATCTTAGCATAGACATATGCACAATAATATGCAACATACAGAAGTATTTTTAAAAAAATCTAAGCCAGGCAAGGCTGTTGTGCCAAATGGTACCTTATCTTCACCGGGTAATTTTAAAGCCCTGCACAGATGGTAGCCTTTATTTTGGACACCTCACTCACAACTGATCAGGATGAACACAGCTTCTAGATACACTGCCAGCTCTGAAGGGGTAGCTTGGCCTGTTGGGGGGAATTTGAGATACTTAAGCTGCTGCTGCAATCCCTGCTACTTTGCCACCCAGAGAGTATGGATTGCTGACACTGAGCACTGTTGTAGGATTTTATGCTCCTCTTTCCATGGCAGTGACTAGCAAAGTTTTTATATGGGATTAAACCAGTGATAAAAATCTTTCTTTTGTCTAGGAAAAGATCCTTTACGGTATTTGAAAACTTCCATGTACCCGAGACACATTTAGTAGCTGGGCACAAAGATAAAATTCAGGATTATGGTCTTTTCTCAAGCCCCTGAATGACTGAAATGCTTCTGAGATGCACCTGGCCCACAGTAACTGTCTGGTGCTTCTGATAAGGGCCATGGCTGTTAATAGACAGTTAACGTCTAGTGAGTTTGAGAGACGGAAAGTAACAGTAATAGTTTTATTTTAGAAGCCTTGTAGCAGATGACTTCATACCGGGATGACTGAAGTGGGACTTTTGAGTTTTGGACAACGCTATCAGATTTTGCTATTGTGGTCTGTCTTGACCTATCGATAGTGAGGACAAATTCCTTCTGTTCTCCAAGTAAAGAACACAAAACCAAATTTTTTTCCAGTTTGCCAGGTTTCATGTGTAATATGCACAAAACTATGAGAAGGCTGTATGGCACTAATGGAACTTGCATCTGAACATCCTGATTGGAATTGTCCCTTGAGATTTTGAACTTTATTTATTTTTGTCCTGACTGGCCTTGTGAAAAGCTACGCTCATTCTCTGATGCGTTGTTGTGGTTCATGGCACAGTCCACGTGGATGTGTACCCTCACGATCAAGGAGCTGACACGCAGGGTGCAAGGATAGGGAGTAATAAGAGCAGGAGTGATACAAGAATAGCTTGTATGGCTGTCAGAGGCTTTGCATTGTGAAACCTTGTCCTGAGCTGAATTGGGTTAAGCACAGAAATGACTGGAGAGAGGAAGATCATTTCTTACCTGTGTGGTGGAGTGGGGATTTTCAGTAAGGGAGGGGTGAAGTTGTTAGCTCATGTAGGACACAGAGGCTACATTTTGCTTATGTAACATTAGATGGCTGTGTTATGACAATATTCTGCGTTCCTGTTTTCTGCTTTGCATCTTGTTCTCGCGTTCCCTGTATTTATCTTGAACTTGCTGCTTTGTATCTGAACGCAGACACTGTATTCCTGAAAATCTTTTCTTTTTCACCTGCATTTGCTGAACTCTGACAGATATTATTGCCTTTTTTTCAGACTTTCTTTATATCCATACTCTATTGCAACCACTGGAAACTGCTGCTGCGCTTCTGTTCCTCGGGGCTTTTTCTTCACTGCATAAATAACCAAAAATAGGCCCAAATGCCACTTCAGCTGCTACTTTTCCCTATGTGAATTTTAATGCTTTGTATATAGGTAATGGTATTCATATGTATTTTCACCATTTCAAGGCAAATATACATTTGCTTTGCCTTTTCTGGAGGCCATTCAATTTTGCATAGTTTGGTGTCATTTAAAATACAGTAACGTTATTTCACCTCTGTTCTACAGGGATGATGGGAGATGAAATAAAACTGAAGAAATTGGGAAGCAATTAAATGACCACGCTTTGCAGATTAACATGCTTGTTTCCTAGGGATTTTTTCTTTTTTAAAGGTGCTCTTAAATAAATTAAGATTTACTTATAGTGGATTTCTTTCCAGTAGATTTCATTTAAGAATTAAGATCTGGATAATCTAACAACCTAGATAAACCACTTTGTGTAGAATGTGCTGTACAGTTAATGTCTGAATTTCCCACCTCTTCCTCTGTAGCTTCTGTTCTTGAATCTGTAGTATTTTGATATCTTGCATCTTAATTTCCCTTCCTAGTGGCTTGTGAAAAGAAAAAAAATTCTTAGCAATTTTAGTGCCATCTTTGCTTCTATTTGCACTTCTCTTCAGAAAACTGTCTCTCTTGGAAATAGAAATTGAATCCAATCAGAAGTTTGGTCTCTTAAGGCAAGATCTGAGAATCAGAGAATTGCTGAGATTGGAAGGGACCTCTAGAAGATCATCTCATCCCACCTCCCTGCTCAAACTGCTGAAAACTTGTACATTTTGCAGAGCATTTCAATATATATCTTGAAAATTATAGCTTGAAAAAAAAAAGCTGAAGTGGCAAGTCTAACTTCCAGAAGGAGAAAATGCCACAGTTATGTTGCTTGTGCACGGTATCATGGCATTCCATCAAGCTTTACTTACTTTTTTGTAGGTTTTGTTATTTTCATTTTTTTCCCCCCACCCGTTTAGAGACCCTAATGTGAAAAGGGAGTTTTAGACTAGCCAGGTGCCAGTGGTGATGCATACAGTTTAACTTCTCACGGCAGCTGCCATTCCATAGCAGTTTAGATTGCCAAAGTCCAGCGTTTGGCACTTCTGATCATCTTGAGTGGACAAGTCATGGGAATTGGAATAAGAGTAGTGCTTTGTGGCAAACTAAGGACAAGTTAATTTGTAACGTAGCCAACACCACTGGCTAAGTTGCTGCAGGAGGGATGAGACAAGAAATAAAAGCAGGGACGGGAATCCCATACTTTACAATGGAATGTAGTTGTCTGAACTCTTTTGCTGCTTCTAGTGGTACCTTGGTGGTACTGCTGGAGTACAAGCTGTGTCTCATACAGTCTTACACACAGAGTTTGTGTGCTTGCCCTGCCTGTGAGTCTGCGTGGCTCTGCCCTGTTTGAACTGGCTGTTTGCTCCTTTATATCTTACATAGGTGGGTTAGAAACGGTTCTCAGTTTGACGTGGTGATACAGGTGCAATCTAGGTGCTGCTATATGAAATGAAGAGGCAAAATCTAAACCAAAGACAATATTTTTCCCTTGCACATAGCTAAATTGCAGGCCTTGTTGCTACTGGGTATTATGAAATACAAATGAGGAAATGGGCTCTGAAACAAATTGGGCAAATTCACAAAGACCAGATCCAGAAGGAGCTGTTGAATCTAATGGTGTGAATGCCAGTCAGGCCTAGGAATTAGAAACTGTTGATTAACAAGAACTGAGAGGTATAGGAGGGGAAGGAAGGCTCACTCTGTATATCCTGTTTATTGCACTCTACACTGCACTGTCATGGCCCCACCTGGAGCACCGTGTAGAGTTTTGGGCTCCTCATTATAAGAAGGACATCAAACTAGTAGAGTGTGTCCAGAGGATAATGGCACAAGATGGTAAAGGTCTGGAGGGGAAGACTTATAAAGAGTGGCTGAGATGACTTGGGTTCTTAAACCTTGAGAAGAAAAGGCTGAGGGGTGACCTCATCTCAGTCAGCAACTTCCTCAAGGTGAACAGAAGAGGGGGAGGTGCTGATCTCTCTGTTGGCGAGTGATGTCCTAAAAGGAGTTTGTAGTGAGGCTGGTGTCAGTCTCTTCTCCCAAATTACTAATGATAGGACAAGAGGCAATGGCCTCAAGTTGCATGAGGGGAGGTTTAGAGTGTCTATTAGCAAGAAGTTCTTTACTGAGAGAGTGGTTGGGCAATGGAATGGGCTGCCCAGGGAGGTGGTGGAGTCACCATTCCTGCAGGTGTTTAAAAAATGAGTAGATGTAGCACTTGAGGCTATGGTCTAGTAGTTAGGGAGATGTTGGGATGAAGGACGGACTTGATGATCCTAGAGGTCATTTCCAACCATAATAATGTTATGAATCTATGATAGGACCCAAGGAAATAGAATGAAGCTGCGTTGGGGAAGTTCAGATGGGACGTTAGGAAAAGGTTCTTCACTGAGAGGGTGGTTGGTCACTGGAACGCGCTCCCCAGGGCAGTGGTCACAGCACCAAGACTGTCAGAGTTCAAGGAGCATTGGAATGATACTTTTAGTTGTATGGTTTAGTTTTCGGTGGTCATGTGAGGAGAAGGGAGTTGGACTTAATGATCCTTATGGGTCCCTTCCAACTTGAGATATTCTACGATTGCATCCTTTTCCTATGCGTCTGCTGCTGGCTCAGACAGTAAATAAGCCTTTGGTCTAAAATGCTGTGGCTTTCCTTACAGTTTGAGAAACAGTCCATCTTGTCATTCTTGAAGGCGTGAAGTAGAGAAGATTTAATAGTATGAAAGGGTTGATTCTTAAAACTAGAAATCTTGAATCTGTTGACTAGCTGTTAATCAGAACTTTCCAACCTCTTGTTCTGCCTGCTAGCTAATATATTCCATAACTTTGCTATGCTTGGAAAGTTTGTTGAATAGTGATATTTGTTGAGACAAACCTTAGAATAATTGCAAATTTGAATTGCAGCTTCACCTAAACTAGAGAAGGTCCTTCAGAGAATTGAAGGGAGAATGTTAAAAAAAAAAAAAAAAAAAAAGAGGAAATCGTAAAACTTGCTTCACTGACAGCCTCAAAACTCAGATTTTCCACAACAAATTCTGAGTTTTCTTTTAGAGAGATTCATTAAAGCGCTCTGTATGTGTGTCTCCTCAAAACTGCTGAGGCAAGGAATTAAACCTTAGCCGTGTTCACAGGCTTATGAAACTCCATAGATCTCATAAGCTAAAATCTTCTTTTCTTGCTGGAAGTTTAGATAGGCTCAAGGGGATACTTGCAAGGTACCTTGAAGAGGAGTCTACTGAGGAATATTAAATACATAAAATCACATCCGTCTCAGGAAATAACCTGAATTGAAGGTAGTTGGAGTGTGGATGGTAGGAGGAGGATTGTGTGTGCTTGTCCTTTCTGTTCTTTGTTATTTATCTGCTCATGGCCGCCACTGCTGGAAGCAAGATGCTGACCTGGATCAATCTTTCATCTGATCTTGTAAGAATGAAAAAAGGAGAATGTCTTGCTCCAAGTGTTCCTCCTTTCTCTCGGAAATAATGAATTGCATATGATTGGGAAAAGAAGAACAGGTGGAAAGATTTGAACTGATATTGAAATAACCACCTCTATTTATACCTTTCCTTAGTTCCCAGAGATCCACCTAACAGGACAAACTTGTTTGTAAGGCCTCCTGCGATTCATTGATAAGATGCATCATCATGGCTGGCACAGTTAACTCACTCCAGTAATGAACTGTGCATGAACAATCCATGCGTGTATTTCAAGACTTAAGGATATATCAAGGTTCATATGGACTTTTGACTCTCTTTGTGAGGAGCTCACTGTAGGATGTTTTAAATTGTGAACACCTCACCTGCTTATTAAAACTTCTGTCCAGCATGAGACATAGCACTTATGAAGGAAATATGTATGAAAAAATGATGACAAATCTTTTCTACTCACATGTTCTTGTAGTATTTGGAACCTGCTTTTGGAAGAAACCCACCACTGTCCTTTTTGGAGACGCGTGCGTCACTAGCGTTATGTTGGATTTTATAAAAATAAAACTTCTAAAATAGGAATGGTAATTTTTAAGATCAAAGGGTAAGCACCTTTATCAAATAAGATTAGTGGATCTATAGAAATTCTTGGGAAGGATTTATTCTCTGTGTGCATAATCCTTTAATGATAACCTGCATTACAAATTCATTAGAAAATGTATGAACTTCTTTGTTTCCAGCATTTCAAAGGCAGCTCTTTCTCCAGAATCCTCATGAGCCACCAGAGTCTGAGTTGATTTATAGACTGTGGCTTTTCTTTTGAAAACTGATAAATAGTATGTCAAATGATTAGATTAGTAAGTGTAACAAAGATAATGGTTTCAGTCCCCTTTATGATTTTGCAAATTCTCTTTTCCTGGAATGCATGTGTACAAGTGAATAGTTTGAATAATTGGTCAGTGCTGGTGAGTTAGATGATCTAGGCTTTTCCAGAATGTCTCAATTTATGTTTTAACCAACAAATAAGCATTAGAATCTGTACATCTTTAAGAACTGGATGATTGATAGGCTGGAGAGTCCCTCAAGTTCAGTCTCAGATGCAAAAAAACCCCAGCTCTAGTCAGGAAAAGAGCCTGTTCATTGCTGTCTGTGGTTGGAGCATCCATGCCTTAAATGCAAAAGTCAGGAGATGTATTTTTGCAATAAGAGTGTGTGTTCAATGCCCTGTTTTCCAGAAAGCTTTCCTTGGTGATATTTTCATATGTATTATTATAATATAAAGTTCTTCCTACACACTCAGTGATCATTTTGTCATTAAGAGCACGAGAGTTTGCAAGAAAACACCAAGAGCCGAATGAGAACTGTCTGTTAAGTGCAGATATGAGGCAAATGTTATTCCCCTCTGTTTACAAAAAGAAATTGGTTATTTTCCCATTGGACTTAAGACATAGTTATATATATATATGATGTATTCCTATATTACTAAAATATCTTGCACGCTGAAATTGATTTTCAGGTACAGATAACTCCAGTACTTATTTTACTATGTTCTTTTAAAACATAACTCCAAAACTGTGAAGTATTCTATTCCATTTTTGTGCTTCTTTGTTGTTTGTGGGTTTTGTTTTTTTTTTTTTTCACAGACTGATCTTGACTATGTGAACAGTGTTGTTGCAAGCCTGGAAAAAGAGTAAGTTATAGTTTTAATGGGGGATTTCTTAGCTTATTGGTGGGTTTGCTTTTTGTTTTTTCCTAAATCAGGTCATATTAAGTAGTAAAAAGTACTCTAGAAATGAGATCATGCTTTTTTGTCTCTTTGGAGTTTGAACTTATGAACAAAAAAAGTAATAGATGACAAATTAAGGGGTAGTGATTCAGACAGTTAAATTGTAAAACAATACATTGGATTAAATTGTGTGGTATACCATAAACAGATGGGATTGTTTTAACCTGATTGGGAATTTGTGATGTCTCTGTTAGGGCCTTATATTCCATATGTTCAAAGAGAATTAGAGATTCTCATGTGACTGACTTTATGATGTTTCTATTGGCAGGTTTTCTACAGAGATCAATTCTGGCTTGGTGGAAGTAATAGCCCCTCCTGCAACTTACTATCCTGACTTGACAAACTTGAAAGAGACATTTGGAGATTCAAAAGAGAGAGTGAGGTTAGTTTATTCCCCCAGATCTTTTCCTATTTTCTCCTACACCCACACTTGTGTTGTTTATAATGTGGCAAGTTGGATGTGAATTCTTGAAATATTTTCTTACTGTAATTCCTGAAAGTGCGGGGATGCTAAAAGTGCTCTGTGACTACCTCTCATTCCTGTCTGCCTGCTGTTCTGGGCATAATCAGAGTCTAATGCTATGCTTCATTGAATTCATTTAGTGTTAAACTTTGGGAGGAAAACTGACACTTGATGTCCTTTTTTTCTGTATGTAGACTTTTTTGTTTACTCACTTTGTTTCTGAAATAGTCTAAACCCCAGTAATTTCTGCTGAATTACCATTTTAAATGCATATGAGCTTTTAGTTAAATGTTAGGTAGTTTTCACAAAATCAGACTGAAGTTAAACCATAAAGTGTAAGGCAAATGCTTTGTTCCTTTATTTCAGACAGAGGATTTCCTGAGGGAACAATGCCAAAATCAGCTGTCCTAACATTTCCCTAATATGCGTCATTCTTCATAGGGAGACTTACTTTGCATTGCCAGTGTGCATTGAAGTAACATTTTTCATAATCCTTAAACATTTTATTTCAGATGGAGAACAAAACAAAACTTGGATTATTGTTTTCTTATGATGTATGCCCAGAAAAAAGGGGTTTATTACATTCAGGTAAGTTTCTCTTCTTTGTTTTGAGACAAGATTTCAAATGAGTCTCCAGGAACTATGCTGTTGAACACATCAGATGGACCTACACAGAACAGAGAGAACTTGATTCCACAGTTGAAGGAGGGCGTTACAGATGGAGGTTATGATATCTAAGGAAGTCAGTTGTGGAGGACACTGTGTCTGAAGTAGAAAGTGACTTGTCCCATGTAACTTATTTCATCTCAAGATGCTTAGGGGAAAAAAAAAATAACAAAATGCAGACAGCTTTTCCTTGTCCCTGAAATGAGTTACTATTCAGTCATCTAGGCAAGAGACACCAGCATAGCTTTGAGTGGAAATCGAGCTAAAATGTTTTTATTCTCTTTTGAAGGCAAGTGCACTGTCACTTTAATATGACCGTTGTTTACAGCTACATTTTCAATGGAGTGCTAGACTTGTTTTCGTTTATCTCTTTTAAGGAAGTTTTCAAGAACAGAGTTGTTAAATTCTTCTTTAATTTAGCTCAGAATTGCTCCTATCATGTCTTACTCCTTTGAAGTAGAAGCTTTACCTACAGGTATTGCAGATTTAGTGAGTAACTATGCTTCTGATCTTTGTTTAGATTTTGGGACTGTGTCCTTTGTGTATAAAGCCCCACTCATCTCATCTAGTCTTTACAGAGCAATGCTGAGTGCTCTCTGAGAGCTGCTGGAGACTCGGCTCTCCTGGAAGCTGCAAAGCCAATGACATGAGACCGTCTTTTTGAACCTAGGCAGTTGCACAAATATTAGTGCCAGCACAAGGGAAAGAGCATGAATGCACTGGGAGGAAGGACAGGAGAAGCAGGATCCTTAAAGGAGTGTCCTTGCACTTGCTATCAGTGAAAGGGATTGTAGCACCCCATCTTGGCAGGTCTGCTGCCCAACTAGGGGATTAGTTTGGACTAGTCTGGACTATGTATTGCTTCTTCTGTCAGACGGCTAAAGCCAGGTGAAACAAATCCCATCTCTGAGACGTGTCTCCTAGCACCTTGTCTGAAAGGGGAAATTCTTTGTGTTGTTAGGTGCATGAGTAAAGACAGTCACGTTCACATACAAATAGTGCAGATATTGTACTTGTTCTACTGATGATGCCACTTAATCTAACATTATTTCATGGATTATTTTACTTGGAAGATGGAGACTAGAAAAGCAATGTTCTGAAGTAAAAAGCTGAGATACGTTTGTGGGTTCTTACTCCAGAAAGATTTGGGATTACTTCTCCGCAAATAGACAGACTGATTCCTACAATAGCTATTCTTGGCTATGGTTTTCAGGTTTTATAGCAGTGCTTGCATTAGAAATACCTGGCTGTGTGTTAGCAGTATATTAGGAGTCGGTATTTCCTAGCTGTACCTTTTCCTCTTGCTTTGCTGGTGCTTTTTTTTTATTATTTATGCTGATATCACTGCTCTCTTCCTCTAGCTTGAAGATGACATCGTTGTCAAGCAGAATTATTTCAGCACAATAAAAAATTTTGCACTTCAGCTCGCTTCTGAAGATTGGATGATTCTAGAATTTTCTCAGCTGGGTTTCATTGGTAAGAAAATGTTCACTTCAGTAGTTCAAAAGAACATATTCATCCTCAGACTATGAATTAATAGTGATCTGACTACTTTGTACTGGAAATAGACCAAGAAGTAGAAATTCGTTGTCTTTTTTCGGAGCTCTGGTTTAACTGATGGGTTAGTTTTCTTTTTTCAGTTGTTTCATATTCTTTACATGACTGAGACAAACTCAAACTGTTGGAAAAAAGGACCTTTTTTATAACCAAAAGTGCATTAATTTATAAAAATGCTAATGGTCAAACTGTAAGGAATGATTTATTTTTAATTTAACTTCCATTACAACAAAAATGTCATTAAAACACAGCTGCCTGAAGTAAAAGGAAAAAAGCAGGAAAGCTAACTCCACCTGAAACAGCATCGTTGGTGTTTGTGCCAAAATTTCCAAGAACCAGCAGGCAGCAGTTTGTCTTGGTTGCAAAGTCTGTTTTATCTCCACTTTTCCACCCCATCAAGGAGAAGTTACAACCGTCTGGACTTTTTCATTGTGACTCTATCTGTTATTTACATCGACCAACAGTGAGAGAAGCTAATGCAGCATCTTTGCTGCATGCGGCTGTTGTGGATTGACTATCAGGGTGCTGTCGAAACTACTTTATGGATCTTTGCTCTTACATTAATATGTTTTTGAGAGGTACTAGACTAAACAGAAAAGCAATGGAAGAGCAATTTTAAAGGGATTTTTAAAATGGAAAGAATATTTCATGACTGCAGTGATGTGTCATGATCTGTTTAAAAATGCTAAGCTGGAAATATGCAAAGAAAAATCAAAAACTACGTCAGACCCTGGAGATTCCCGTGTGTAGTCAGCACAAATGGTTCCAGTGTAAAGACTGTAGGTGAGGTCAGAACAGAAAGGAAATCCTACATGTAACAGATTTGCTGATGTCATTCTCTTGGAAATTCTTCTTCTAGTCTTCTTGTTTTTTATGACTTGTTTGTTTGTTTTTTGTATGTACCTCATGCATTTCCCCATCAGTCTTAGCTACAGAAACAATGGCGAGGAGGAGAGGAAATGGGCAGAGGGAAATATCTTTATCTGCCCACCACAGAACCAGTCTGCCTTGGGCTGCCAACAGAGACTGCTGCTGAAATAGTTACGGGGCTGGGTTTGTGGCCTCGGAGGTGGAAAGGACAAATAGAAAATGAGCTGTCTATCGTGGAGAAATAGCATGTAAATAATTTACTGAAACTTTTCCCTAGATAGACTTATCTCTTCTGTTGGGGAGCCCTTTGCAACTCTTGATGATTCTGTGGCTTCAGAGACTGGCTGACTACCAGCATCTGATTAGGCTTTGTTTCTACTTTTGAACAGTTAAACTTAAATTGTGGACTTAGTTGGGGTTAGAGTTTCAGCTCCAGTCCCATTTGCACTTTAAATTCTATATGGAATCCTTTGGCTTATAGAAATAATTTGCATTTATTGTAAAATTGTTTAATTTAGTAGTAGAACATAGAAATTGCAGTTTTGTAAGACTGACACGTCAAAATGAGTGTGAAACCAACGCCCAGGTTCGGGACAAGCACTGTCCCTCCTGTACACTGCAGGTGTATTTCAGATCACTTACTGGTTATGCATTTTCCACACCTTTCTGTTCTCAGTGCTACCCTGGGGACACAGTGTGTAAGCCAAAAGGGGTAGGCAGATAGTTCTTAATGCTGAGATTTGACTTAACTGCCTGCACAACTGCTTACAAATATTTTGAAGTTGTTTTTCTATACTGCCTAAGTATCTTTTTTTTCCATGTAGGCTCTGAAAATAGCTGCAGTCAATTTCAGTTGTTACCTCCTGCTGCTTGCATCCCTATCCTTTGTTCCATGTATCACATTTGCTTGCCTCCTTTTAGTTAGATGATATCGGCAGAATTTCAGATGCATTTAGCTATGGCTGCACATCTTAATGTTGCTTTTCTACCTAGGAAATTAATTTTTTTGTGTCTTGCAATTTAGCTGGGTAGCTTTTAACTTTTGGGAGAAAAATTAGCATATATGGAAGTGCCTAAACCTTCTGGCTTTGAGACACACTGGTGTACTATAACCATATATTGCAGAGAGATTTTATGCAGGTAATGTAGGTAGGTTTGCCTTATCTCTGCTATGCCTTTGTGGATCTTGATGCAGATACGATGGTAATTTGGTAACACAAATAGCTTCAGAGAAGAACAAAGTAGGGTTTTGTAACTGGGCATGAGTTTTATGCATAGATGTCTTAAGAGAAAGTAGAGCACTGAACTGTCTAGATCATAGAATCAGTCACAGAGTAGTTTGGGTTGGAAGGGACCTTACAGGTCATCTAGTTCCAACCACTGATTTAGAAATAATCTCTAAAACTGGGAGGTGTGGCTGATTCTCTGTAAGTTACTAGAAACCTTCGTCAGCTTGCAAGTTCGTGAAGTAAAAAATATTTTTTGTCATAGTGCATTTCTGAACTGAAAATCTAATTTATGCAAGTACTACATGAGGAAATGGCAAATGCAGCTATTTAGACTGACAGCAGGATTACAGAATTCTGTCACCTCTGCCACAGAGCAGAAGTTGCTTCCTTTGGGGTTTTTTTAATACTGAAAGCATAGTCATGAGCGCTGTCAAGTATCTAATAAATAATGGGTGAGATGTTTGCTCTTTCCTTAAGAAGCTCTGTGGAAGGAGATGTGTCTTATGCTCTTCTGATTCTGCTTTGCACTGCGGTCCCTGACACAACATAGGAAAGTACCCCTAGCTTTTTGTCGAGAAATACTGATTTGTCTTCCAGTTGCCTGCCAGCAGAAGTGTTTTCCAGAGGATCTGCAATACCCCGCACCGGAGCCATAATGCTGACTGTCACAAACTTTTCATGAACAGCTTTGAGTCAACCTTCTGCTTGCCTTATACCATTCCTCTGAATCTTACCCTGCCCTGGTATTTTAAGGCCTGATGCTCTGGTTATTTTACGTTATTCTGATTACGGTTTTGCTCAAGCTGTCCACATAGTTGAAGTTTGGGGGGAGAGTAGATCAAGTCAAATATTTGAGATTTAAATAACTTCAAAGAGCTTCTGGTTTTAATGCCAGTAATTTGCATGTCATTAACAGGGAAAGCATTGAAAGACTTCAACTATAGTTAGAAAATGTGCTTGCAGGTATAAAATTATTGTTGGTGTAGATTTGAATGCGTTTAATGATGCTTTTACAAAAGAAGAAAAATGAATTATTTAGATATTTGCAGTTCAGAGAACTGTAGAAAACAAAGCTTTTCATTTTGTGTGTGTCTTGTACTTGCCACCAAAATACTGAGAGGGCTGGAATATTTGCTAAGGATAGCATTTAAATGGACCTTGGCAGGGCACAATAAATAGCAAAAAATGTTCCACAAGTTTTATTTTTCTTTTAAGCCCTGGCTCTCACTTTTATCGATATAGATAAATAGTACAAAGTCTTCCACATTTTATAAATCTCTAGAGATTTATGGAGCAAGATTTTTACCTTTGAGTCTTAATTCTTTTGGATTTTCAAGTTTCCTCCTGAGGGTAGTTTGTATGCACTGAGAATCTGAAACCTCTTGAAATTTTGTCAGCAGTCTCCTCGATTTGCATATCTTCTCATGCACTGTACCAAGGGCACGAACACGGTGCAAGAGGAGCCATTACTTCAGTTTTTCACCTTGTCTTTGGTTTGAGGCAGCGCGTGTTGACTGCAGTTTTTACTTGGGTCGTTTTGTCTTGATGGCTTTTGACTGCGTATTGGGGATGGCTAGTGAGCGATCTATAGGTTGGACTTGGATGGCACCTCACACACAGTACTCTCCTCACCTGCAGCTGTGTGTGTGGGAGGCCATGGGACTGCAGGCCCTTGGCAAATGCTGCCGCTTGTTCTCAAGCTATGGCTGTGCCAGAGGGAAGCCAGGCAGCTGCCGCTGAGCTTTGCTCAGGAGAGGGTAGGCAAGGGCTTGGCTCCCTTGGATTCAGAGGGGCTGGGGTGTCAGGTCTGTGGAGTAGGAAGTACTGGGCTGCTTTCTATCACAAAGAATAGCTGTGGACAGTCAGCGGTCTACAGCTTTGAAGACCTGTTTACCAGGGGCTTCCCTGCAGAGGCCTGTTTCTGAGCTGGTTTTGGAAGAGTGTTCTCAGAGAAAAAGGGGACGTTGATTCACGTCAGTACCGCTGTGCTCCGCTGGTGGTGTCCTGAGGCACAAAAGACAGGTGAGGGATGCTCTGTTATACTGAAGGGCAAGGAGCTGGGGCAAGGCTGTACTGACCTGCATGGAAGGTGGTGACAGCATTTCTGCACATGGTGTCTAGATGTCAGTCCTTGCCTACTGAGGAGTTGAGGGTCTGTCTCAGGAGCAGGCCATTGCCTGTTCCTCTTCTCTCCCGTGATCAGTGCCAGCTGATGTGAGAAGGCTTTACCTGCGCTGTTGAACCCTTCTGTGGTGCTGCGCTGTGTGGTGTAGCGACCAGTTGGGGCTGAAGATGCTAGTGCAGGTACAGCCAGCTAGCTGGTCTGTCCCTAGCGTATTCTGACTAACAGCAGTTGGGTGTATCAGGGTTGGTTGGTTGGTTTTGGGTTATTTTTTCCAGTGTGTCTTGTGACATCACCACATTAACTAGATTATCCTCTGAGTCAGGAGTGGTTGACTGCATGGTTGGCAGTAGTATGCCAAGCTAGGCCTAGGGGAAAGTGTCTCTGGGCCTAGTCAAGTTTTTTCCCTTGAAAATAAGAAAATTGCTAGTTGATAGCCTCTTTCTATTTTAGGTAAAATGAAGATAAATTAAAGAGGCAATTCCTACCCTCACCTTCAGTCTTGTTCTCTACTTATTTAATTGTAGGTAAGGATCCTGTACCTTAATGGTCAGGTGGTAAGTGACATGGCCTGTGACTTTTCACCACAGATGACAACTAAAGACTGTAATCCTTCTGCTCTTCAGGAGATGAGCTAGTTAAAGCAAAAAAACTTAGTGTGGTTCTATTGCTCTGACCTTGAGTAGAAGAAGAAAAAGGTTCCAAGACAATATGACAATATAATGTGTAAATAGTAATGATATACTAAAAAAAAATGACATCTTCCTTATGTCTTCAAAGAAGAAAGCTTCTCAATTGTCCCTAGTTTAGGAGTTGTCCCTTGTTTAGTGGGAGCTTCGAGTTAGCTACAGAGTATTTTCAAGTGAAGAGTCCCAAATTAGGGCACTGTTGCAACATGCAAGTAAAAATGATGTAAAGATTTTTGCTTTATAATCACCCAAGTTAAAGATTTTTTTGTAAGGGACAATTTTGGTTTAGCAATGTCAGGTCAGTTAACATCTTACCACATTTCCTTCTCCATCTCGCTGTGTGAATGGTCAGCTTTATGAATATAGGATCATTTCAGCAGATGAAATAATTAGGACTTGTGTCAGATGCTTCTTCCTTATTTATTGACCGACATCAAGAGCCTCACTCATCTCAGAATTCCAAAAAAAGTATTATTTCTTTGGCTATGTTCGTATCCAATTTAATCCAAGTTACAAGGGAATGAAATCACCTCAGACTTGTTTTCTGGAAAGGATAGGGCCCTTTAGGTGATCTACGAAGTGTGTATCTTCTTTTGGGGAAAATAAAGGCTCTTGCAATCTGACATCCTGGCACTCGCAAACCAAATCTCCATCTGTGAGAGTCCGATACCTGGCACTGTCAGAGCACACATAATGGGCCCCGGCAACTTTGATGCTTTCCCTTAAAAAATATCCTAGTTTCAAATATGTGTAGCTAACAACCTGGTGTTCTGTATCTACTCTGAGATACTGTGTAATGTGCCAGGCTCGGTCGCCTGTTTCAGTAGAGAGTTGCCCATCCATTACAACAGGGCTTTAAACTCCCAGCTCTGTGTTGCAGGCTTGGGTTTGTGTTGTGGGGTTTTTTGTGTGTGTATTGTTTTGTTTTTGTTTTTGTGTGGGTTTTTTGTTTGTTTGTTTTTTTGTTTTGTGGTTTGGTTTTTTTTGTGGGTTTTTTTGTTTTTTTTGGTTTTTTTCTGTCTTGTTTCTGTTTAATCTTCAATGAATTGCAGACTTCAGTGAGTCTCAAAAGAAAGAGAAGTAACTGAATGTCTGACTGATGCGTACATCTACAGCGGAAATGCGTGTTCCCTTTTTACCTTGTGTAGTACTGGTTCAGGGTGATATTTCAGGTATATCCTCTCTCTGGTTATATCTGTTATATCCTTAATAGCATAAGGTAGACTGCTTGCACCATTTTGAGCCACCTGCTCAAGCGGAGTGCTGTACCGCTGGTAGGTTTTTAAGCTTCAGGAAAAATGTTGGTGTGTATTTGTTTGTCATCCAGAGTGGACATCACCTTAGAGGCCTTTCCAAATAATTCTGTTCTCTTGTAGATGAGAACCAAATCCCATTTTCTGATGAGCGTGGAAAGTGTTTTGCCACCTCAAAGAGGAACCTGTTCTTCCTAAATGTAGAAGGAGAAAATATTAGGACCTCTACCACTTGTGGAACTTGTTATCTAAAAAACTTATGAAGGTCTCATCGATTACAAGTGGGAAGAAAACATTTCACATGCCTAAGAGTTGTGTGTTAGTGTGTTGTACAGAACTCCCGGGTGTGCTCAGACAGAAGTCCTGCACTGGAGAAGAGCTTCTGTTGGGCTCTGATCCATTAACGCACGTGTTCCCCACAGGCTGATGTCTATGTCAGCACTGCCTCCATCTCAGCACCATGTGCAGAACTGAATCCCTTCAGCTGCTGTCCTCCTAAGAGGCTCACTGGCATGTAATGCCTTTCTCCCTTGCATCCTCCACCATGGCATAGCAAAGAGGAAAACTTCATCTGAAAACGTGATGATGGTTTCTGAATCTGCCCTCAAATCTGGAACTGCCTTTGGGATTTTAGTAGGCACTTAGTCCCAGGTCAGTCTGTCAGTCCCTTGTCAGTCTGTCTTCAGCCTTGGACTGCCCCATTCCCAGTTACATGCTACTCTTTGGTAGCAGTGTCTTCATACAAGGTACCTTTAAGTGCTGCATTCAGTTTGACAGAATAGCCCAGTTTATTGGCCACCTTTCTCTTCAGACACTTGTACTGGCAGCCAAGAGTATTCCACAACCACGTAAGAAGTTTTTCTTGTTGATAGTAAATGGACTTTCTTCACCACCAATAAATTTCCTTCTTTTGCCAAGACCTTCTTTAAGCCTCGTGGTTTGCAGCGTTCCCAAGAGTCCTGCAGCACAGTGCCAACCAGAAGTTCACCTCTACTGGACCAGGCACTGGGCTGTCTTGGAAGGCCCAGAGTCATGGCACTACTGGGCAAAGAAGTTCCGCAGTTTTTGTTTGTGGGAGGCACTTGGACTTTCTGCTTGACAGTTGCCTGCTTTGAGTGTGGCTAGTTGGGAATGCCCTCAGTAGGAGTTTATTCATCTCAGAAAACTCCAGTCCCTGCTGTGTGGTGTTGCTCTTTATTTATTTTTTTTTTAATGTTCCCTTGTCTCTGGTTATGTTCTGGTAGCTTCCTTATTTCCCTTTGATTTTCTGCACAGAAGGATCTGGAGTTACTGGTAGGTCTTCTCTCTCTTTTGTGACTAGGCAGGTAACAGGTGCAACAGCTTCTTGTCTGGGATGCTTGAAGCTTGAATGTGGCACAGAAAACAACAGCTGTGAATCCTTAACTCTTCTTTCTCTGGTTTTGCAGACTGACAATTTCTGGGTTTATGGACACTGTATTGTAGTTACATTGAATATTTTTCAGCAAGTTCTCATTTGAATAATTGTTTTTGCATAGCTATAAGATATAGAGCTTTTAATAACATTGAGATTTCAAGTTGTTCATTGTTAACATTTCTTGGCACAAACTTAACTATTGTCTCACTGATCTCAAAAGACAGTATTATCTTTAAAGTAATTCCAGTTATTTTTAATGTCACCACAGGTAAAATGTTCCAGTCTCCAGATATTACTCTTATTGTAGAGTTCATATTTATGTTTTATAAGGAGAAACCTATCGACTGGCTCCTCGACCATATCCTATGGGTGAAAGTGTGTAACCCTGAGAAAGATGCTGTAAGTTTGTTTTTAGTACAAAGCTTCTAAAGTGTTTTCATAATGGTGAATGAGCTGGTTTTGGTGCGCTGGAGGCTGGCATACTGACAGAGCCTTTCTTACTACCAAGCTTTCAATCTCAAAAGAAACTTGAGAGGCAGCTCTCAAAAGCTTTATAACTTTGATAGTTTCAGACTTTGCAGATGGGTGCAGTAGGGCAAAAAGCAAGAGTCTAGTTGGTTTCTGTGTGTACAGTCCTAAGGCAAAGACATTCCTGTAACCCCCACCGAGGCTCTGCAGAATGCCAGTGCATGCGCAGCAGTCACGGAGGGGTTTCAAAGCGGGAATAAACTTTGGATTTTAGCCCTTCGCTTGTCAAGTAGCACCCTTGCTGAAAGTCTGAACAAACGGGTTCTGTGCTAGAACCTTCAACAGCTGCCTTGGTACGTTTCTGGAATGGAAGCAAGAACAACTAGATAAATAGATCTGAGTTCTTACTGAGGTTTTGGTTGATGTAACAGCACATACCTGTGGTAAGAATTCAGCAACCTTATGTTAATTTTACTGATTTTCTTTTTTTTTTTTTAAACCCCTTCTTCCCCCACCCCATTTCAGAAACATTGTGATCGACAGAAATCTAACCTACGGATACGCTTCAGGCCTTCTCTTTTCCAGCACGTTGGTCTCCACTCCTCTCTAGCAGGAAAGATCCAGAAACTCACAGTTAGTAGCTAAAATTTCCATTCCTTTCCAGAGCAGGCTGATTAAATGAAAAACTTTGTAGCCTTTAATAAAACATGCATTTTGTGATCATGTTGTATATTACTGCAATTGGAAAGAAATCGGATTTAAATGGGTTGCTATGAAGTATAAGAAGTGCTAATCTCAGTTTATTTTTGTGGATTTTGCCAAGGGATTTTATTTTATTTTTTCTTTTACTTTTCTGGCATGTTACTAATCAGTAGAAGCTCTGATACACTCAAAAATGAGTAATGCGTTCATTTTCTATTTTATGCAAGTGTTTAAGTGTAACCACTTGGTAAAAGAATGTAATAAACCAGGTTGTCTGACCAGAATGATGTTTGTCTTTCTTTCAATTAGGATAAAGACTTCCTGAAACCATTACTGCATAAAATCCACGTGAATCCACCTGCAGAGGTTTCGACATCTTTAAAAGTCTACCAGGGGCATACGCTAGAAAAAACCTACGTAGGGGAAGATTTTTTCTGGGCTGTCACACCAGTTGCTGGGGATTATATTCTATTTAAATTTGACAAGCCAGTCAATGTAGAAAGGTTAGTAAGTATTTACCTTTGGTCTCGTATCTAAAGCTGCTTATTCAACAGGAATGCTTGAAAATAGAATATGGGGCTATCATTATAAATTTGGGGCTATCATGATAACCTACAGTGAAATGATGTAGGGTCTTTGGAGTTCAGCTGAAACTATGATGGCTAGCGTCTCCCCTCTCATTCTTTTACTACTGTAAATTTTGTCTTGCTCTATTTTTTTTTCTTTGCTGTTTCTTAATTTAATCTAGAATCATTTTGATAAATGGAGTTCAAAACCAGTGCTTCTCTGGCAGTTCAGAAGAGAATTTAAAAGAAGCCAATTCAATTCTAGTTGTATTTGGTTGGTCTGCTTCTAATTACAGAGCAATTGCACAGCATGGCGTGTGGTACAGTATGTTGTGCCCCGCAGCCTCGGTCCCTTGATTGTCCAGATCAGGAATCTTGCTGGAGCATATCACAATGTCCCCAGACCTGAAAGCTGGGAACTCTGAAGGGTAATAGTTTTTAGATGTAGCTTTAGGGCTTGAAAAAAGTTATTGTGCTAAGACTCCAAGTTGACCTACTTAAAGGAGTGAAAATTAACAAACAAAAAAGAGAAGGTGCCCTTGAAATACAAATATCCATGATTTGTTAGAGGACTGAAGGTGACTTGCTTTTAGCTACCAGGCAGATTAAATAAGGATAATAGAGTTTACACTTCAGAGTGTAGTCATCCTTCACTTTTAAGACATATTTGCTGCCTTGCTTTTTATTGCCACAAGACTCAAAATGAATTTTTGAGTTACCATACAAGTGTTGCTATGCTGGTGGATTCATTTTCTCCTTTCTTCACATACCTGATGTGTTCTTTTGAGGCCAGTACCTGGGAGTCTGGTAGAACAAAATGTCTTTGGATCAATTTGACTGGATGCTTTAGTGAAGCAGCCCTTTTTGCAGTCCTGAGCAGAATCAGCTTCTGTGCCTTGGTACATAATCAAAGGCTGAGTCTTCACCTTGGCTTAGTGCAACAGTGGGGATAGTAGTTTCCTTCTTACTATGTTGTTCCACACCAGTCTGACCTATGAAACTCAAGTTAGTCGTTCAAAATGTCAAATTACTCTTCTGGTCGATTGCTACGCTTTAAAAGACTTTCCTGGTTAGCTTTCCAAGATGCGTGTGCTGAGGAGCATGACTGCCATACCTCCTTGGATTAAAGGCAGAATCTTTTCTATCTTGTGCCAATAATACAGAAAAGTACCTATCTTTCAACTCAGATGTGTGAATTCAGTGGTTTGGGGTTTTTTTGATCAAATTTTCCTTTTCAAAGTGATCAAGTAAATGTCCAGTTTGTGTGGTTTGGTTTTGTTGGTTTTCTTTTTTTGGGGTTTTTGGTTTTGTTGGGGTTTGGTGGTGGTGGTTGTTCTGTTTGTTTGAGAATTCTATACATTTATGTTATGAATAGGGTAACTGTAAGCAGCTAATGCTGGATCTAGGGTGGACTAGGATGAGTCAAATGCACAATGGCAGTTTTGGAAAGCATTGCAACCAAGTGTCATATGTCAATGTAGATGCCTGAAGAAAATATATTTTTAATTATTTTTATTATCATAAGTTTTACCTTAATAGTGAGGGAATTGGGAAATGAGTAAATACTAAATGTCTGTGCAAAAGGTGGGAAGATAGTGCTCAGTATTGTGCCCTGGCGAATTGTAGGTAGGTCTAAGGTAGTTACATCAGTCTGCTGTGTTAAGAGCAGTCCCAGCAGTACAGGATGATGTCGTCTTGTTGTTGTTAGAAATAGTAATTTATTGACAAAATGCATTTTAATTTTAGAAGAAAGGCAACATCTTGCATTCAGTTGCTTCCTCAAAGGAAGTCCACCAGTCAGAATGCTGCTGCCTGCTCAGGCTTAGCTTTAACGCTGAAGTTCAACAGGTTGAGCTATCACTGCAACCAGTTTCAAGCCATTGTTCTGCTTTTAGCTCCCGGTGTCCTTAAAAAATGCACTGGTTTGCCTTTCTGATGTCAGTGGCTGATTAGGGCTACAGATGTCATTTCAAATTGAGGACTTGCTTTTCTTCATCTGCTTCAGAAGCAGCAGATCTTGGTAGGTGAAGGTTAAGTGGAGCAATGTTGTTTCATGATATTTCAAGGCTGCTCTCTGAGGCAGTCAAAAAATAAAACTGAGTTGTGGGTTGAAACACAGAAAAAGGAAAATCGACTGAGCATTAGGAAGACTGACCCTGTGGGGAGATGTATCTGATTATGGGAAATAAGAGTAGAAAATACAGTTTTGCAAGCCGTCGTGTGTTTGTGAACAGCTGCAGCAGGTTTTTCTTTTTTTTTTATTTCTTTTTATTTTTCTTTCTTTTTTTTTTTTAAGTAATAGAAAAGCTCTTTGAATTTGCAGAAAATTCTGTCTGCCAAGTCAGTTTGAGGTGTAGCTGCTTAATAACTCCCATAATAAATTCTTGATAAACAAAGTTTTAATGGAAATATTGACCACAACTCTGAGGGAATAAATGGCATGTCTGTTACACTGTGGCAGAGCACAAACCTGTTTCTGTAGTTTACTTTTCCCTGCCAAATATTCTGCTGAACTGAATTTAAATTTTCTGCTGAGTATAGTAGTTCAGTGATTAGCTTTTATTAAGTCTTTTAAATATTTCATTTTTGAGATCTGAGAGCATTGTCAGGGATAAGACAGGCAAGGATCTCTTAGTAGCTGAAGTGAGAACTGTGCTCACTTCACTGAGCAAAAAGTGACATTTGTGACCATTTTGTGCAAGACCTGGTTGGTAGATTCCGGCTGAATATCGAACGGTCAAAGAGCTGATGCTTGTTCTAAACCACATTTGAAGAACAAGGATGTGTAAATTGAAATGGTATAATGCTCGTTTCAGTAACAGCTCTTGTACTGAACTTTTTTAGGGTTTTTCCAAGCAAAAGATTTCCAGCCCCAGCACTGGAGGCCTTTAATAGTAACCTAGGATCTCATTTTTGCAGTAAGATGATGCATGCCTGTCTTTCAGTAGCCTATCCTTGAGAATGAAAGTAAATCATTGATTTTTCTCTTAAAAACAAATTACACAGCAGTGTTGAAGGAGTGGTTTGATTTTGGTTTGTTGTTGTTTTTTTGTTTTGTTTTGGTTTTGGTGGTTTTGTTTTTGTTTTTTTTAATAAATGGGTGCCCTGTTTTCTAAAGGCTCAATCCAGCCTACATTGTAAAGATAAGAAATACTGAATTTCTTTTGTTATGTAATTATTGAAATCCACTTTGCTATTTCAGTATGTACACTGTTGTGCCAAGCACACATTTAATTATTAAAACTGACAGTTATATTTAAGAGTTACTTTATGAAGGATACATTATTAGTTCTTTAATGCCAGTACCTTACTATAAGTAACAGATTCAAGATACTTCTTTTCTTTACTAGTTACTCTTTTTCTTCAGAGAAGTCAGTAAAGACCTGAGCAGCTCATTGTGAAGAGCTTTTGATTTTAGACATTGCTTTGTTTGAGGGATATTTGTATGTAGGAAGCTCTGATATATTGGTGGATGAGTAGTGAATCTTGAACAGAGGTAATAAACTTTGAATGTAAACCTGGTTTAAAAACAAAATTAAGCCCAAAACGCATCCCAGAAAGACGTTCCACTGTAGCACTTAAATGATGCTGGTGTCCATAGTCATCACAACCATCTCTTTTGACTGCCTAAGTTTCAAAGTCCTCCCTCTAGATGTGATTGACACAAATTGGGTATTGTTTTCAAAGAACACGTGTGCTAACTACATCAAGGAAGTGCTTGGAAGCACATAACCTGTGACTGTTTTAAATAGATTATGTTTGCACTTGTCAGCTTTTCTGCAATAGGAATTTAGAATGGATATTTATAAAATAGGGCTTTAGGCTTGTTTCAGTATAAATTGCTTTCAAATACTAATCTTTACTAAAAAAAAAAAAAAAAAAGGCAGCTGCAGGAATAGACAAGGATATATTTTAAGTGGTGGGGGAAAAAACAAATAAACAAAAAAACCCAACCCAAAGCTCACCCCAGCCTCACCAGTATATGTATCTAAATCTGCTTAATATTTTTAAAATATGAGGCTCATCCTTTCTTGTGTGGAACTGCTTGTTAGTGTCACTCTGAATGTTTTCAAAAGCATTAGCTGTTTGGTTTAGGGGGGACAGTATTTGGGTTTATTTTGTTTGGCTGGGTTTTTTTCCTCTTCCCGCAGCACTCTGAAGTCTGTAGTTGCCCCATACTTGTGTTCTAGTTTTAGCAAGTTATTGAGTAGTCATGCCAAGGTGACACTGATTATTATTAAAGTGATTTTCTGAAGCAGAGTCTGCTGACTGGAATTTCAGCTTTAAAGTGAAATCTTAATACTTCGACAAACCAGCTTGTAGATTACACTTACTACTTTGTGTTCTGATATTGGCATAGACACTGGATGTGCAGCATTTGAGGCTAATCATCTAATTTTCCGTATTGCTAACCCTGGAATCCCAGGCAATGTGTGATGTTAACCTCGTATATATTTCCCATGACATCTACTTGCAACATAGAATCCCCACTTATGCAAGAAATAGATATTGACTGTTTAAGCTAGAAAACCAGTGTATGGAGTGTGAAGAGTGTCTTGTTTGGCTCCTGGTAACTAAACATACACATTAATTTGTCTGCTTTGAAGTTATTGTGACAGTATTGAAAAATACCTGCATAAAAAATGACAGTTGCTGAAGTTGTTATTACTGCCTCTTCATTATAAAGAAAAGTAAAAGCAGCTTTTAAAACAGGTTCTCTAGCCATGGAAAACTTAAAAGGGATTTAATATATTTTTTTAAGTTCAACAAAGCTACAAAAAAAAGAAGTACTGTAGCAGTTGGTCATATATGTATCTAAAATGTAGTTAATTATCCATGCTGTGGGATGCAAGTCCTCCCGTGGGTAAAGAGATACAAGATCAAATGCATTACAACGCGGGGGGGGGGATAAAAAAGACAACTTTCTAAAAGCTTTCCAAAACTGGCAGTGAAGCAGGACGTTTTTATCATTTACTTTTGCAGCTACAACGTAAAGCCTAAGGAATTGCAAAGCTGTTTGGGTTTAAGAGTAGTACAGAAGTAACCTGACTGATAGAGAAGCTGTTCTTTGTTCAATAATCACTCTTGGGTGTAGAAATTCTCCTTCAGCCCAATGCAATAAAACTAGCCTTTCTTGGGCAGTTCTGGCTGAAGAGCCCCGTGTGTGCACGCACGCAGCGTATGATTTAGCAATATAACACAGGGTATTAAAGTTTGACAACACCTTATTTTATTAAGCTTTAATGGTGGTGTCAGATGATAGGAAATATTTGAAAGTGTCTTTATTATTTTAAATGCTTTGGTGCTTGTCAGTATATTTCAAGTGAGATGATGTTTTTATTGCATATAAAAAAGGGAATTTGAGGACTTTGGTTTCCGTGTTTACATAAGCTTCTGTACTAATGAGTAGAACATCCTCAAATGGATGCAGTGACAGCAGGGATTTGGCAGGCAGGCTCCCAGCCACAAATGCTGTTTGCTCTGGGCATGGAACTCTGCCCATAACAATGAGGCAAGAACTTCATATGAGAGGGAGGAAAAAACCAAATGCTAAAATATGGATCAGGGACAGAAGAAAAGAGCTGCTGAGCCAAGGACATGCTGCTTCCTCCTTAATGGCACTAATACACGAGATTTAGATATTTGGCAGGGTTCCTGGGTTCACAGTTCTTAGTCAGAAATCTTAGAGGCTTAATGCTGTTGCCTAAATGTTAGATGTCTAGTGCCACTTGAGATACCCTAAAATACTTCACCTGATCTCCAGCAGGGCTTGAGTCTCTTGAGATGTCATAATTCCATCTCACCAGCCTGTGACAAATTCTCAATACCCAAGTGCATCTGAAATGGTGGCAAATGCTTATAGTTAAGAAAACTGAATGGAGTTTTTATCTGTGCTTACTGAGAATTAAGCTGGAGGAAAGAAAATTGTTTATGTGCACACACAGATAAATACATACACACATTTAAAAAAAACCCACCAAAACAAACCCAGAAACCTTTCTACATTTCACTGGATTAAAAATGCAGCAGAAGTAACCTTGCAAAAGAACATAAGGGACTTTTAATTGATACTGACATGGTGGAAAAATGAGTAAATTTCTTAAAGAAAAGTAGAGGTTTCAGGAGGGATCCTCCCTTCAAAAACAACCAACCAACAAAGAACTCAAACCAACCACAAAACAACAAAAAACCTGAGCCACCTCCAAAATGAAAAACTAAAACTAAATTAGTTTAATGCCAAACTCTTCTCTGTTGCAGTTGCTGTGTGTGTATTCCAGGGAGCACAGCACAGGCTTAGAAAGCTCATCTAGTCCTCACTGTAAAACAGAAGGCGAGAGTGGACCCAGGAATGAGACTTTCTTGGCCAGCTAAATGCCTTCTACACATATTGTGCAGTTAAAGAAAGTAAGGAAACGGTCTGGTAACCTTGGCAGAAGATTCAGATGCTCTTTTAAAGTGGTGTGATTAAAATTAATTTCTTAGGTGTTTGTTGGATAAAGAAAGACTCAGGCCCTTCCCTCCATTGCCTCTTCACTTGGGCTACTTTGTGGTCCTTTGACAAACATGAGAAAGTTCTCTCCTGTTGGTGTGCTGGTTTGGCAAGTCTGTAAGAACGGGGAAGTCACCCCTTGCAGCTCTCAAAAATGCAGCCCAGTTTGCCACTGGATTTGCACAGGGAACAAAATCTTTCTGGGCATTTTGCACAGGAGGTACTGGGGTGGGTTTGGTAGGGGTTTTGGTGGGGGTGGGTGGTTTCTTTGGTGTTTTCGTGGTGTTGTTTGTGGTTGTTTTTTTGTCGTAGTTTTCTGGTTTGTTTTGTTATTTTTTTGGTTTGGTTTTTTCCTTCCAATCAGAAACTCTACCAAGAGAGAAAAGCTGCCATTAGACTGCCTACCTCTTGTGAGTACTTGGTGTACGTGTGTGTATATATACGGGAGTGATTAGGCTTGGGCTTTTTATCAACTATAAGCAATTTTTGCAAAAGAGGCATAAAGGATAGGGGAGGAAACAGAGCTTGAGAGGGAGAAGAAATTATTCATTTTCCGTTTGTGTTTTGCACAAGGCAATTATGCATGGTTAATACCCATTTCCAGTGACAGGAAAATAACATTTCCTAATGAGGATTCTGGGAAAATGACAGAGAAGAGGTGGATTAGTTTTCTTTCAACCACATTTGCATCCAGTGATCAAAAAATGCTGGATAGAATTGGGGAATAATGACTCTTGCAGTGGAGAACAGCATCTGTAGGGAGCCCAAAACTTGCTGACTGAATGTTGCTTTTATAGGAATTTGTGTTGCGCAGAATTAAAAACCTTTATGCTGCATGTTGCTATGGATAATTTGCTCAAATGTGGAAGGAAACATTTCCTCCCTGCCTTCCTACCTCTTTTCCTTTTCTGAAAGTGGGATATACTAAAATATATAAAATTGCTACAGAGAGACATAAGGAGGATATGTAGAGAAAAGGGTTTGACTCCTGATATTTACAGAGCACAAAGGCCTGAGTTCATAAATAGATTCTTGGAGTATTTGTGGTTAGCTTCAAGTGAGATAAGTCTTCTGTTTCCTTCAAAACAAAACCCAAATAGACTTCCAGTGGATGTGAATTGTTTTTAAAATAATTTTGCTATATTATTTCCTTTTATAAAGCTGGAATGATTTACTGATAAAGTTACTGTATGTTCTGTTCTAATTTTTAGTAGGTCAAAAAACCAGAAAATACCTAGAACCACACATTTTGTTATATAACAAAAAAGTCATTGGTACTACTATTTATTTAAATCAAATACAAAAGAGACTCTTTTTCTTCATGCCTAAAAAAACCCAAATTATGTACAAGAAAATAAGTTTTCTGGGCCTAAGTATGATGTGAAGGAAAGAAGAGAGATACGTTCCCTTTGTAAGGAAAATAGGAGGTGGTGTGTGTAGTTGGGATTTATGTTTTTGGTGATTGGTTTGTGCTGCAAGATGAGTAAGTTTAGCTATTCAAAGAAGAATATTAAAGCTAACAATGTTGATTAGTAATATTGCTGTTAATTTATACACATCTCTTGAGGAATGTTAGCAAAGATGAGACACATTCCAGGTGGTTACTACCGGGGTAGTTGGGAACCTGAGTGCAGGCTTCTAAAGTCTTGTAAGATTTACCTGCTTTAGCAAGCCAATGATACTCCCATCAGTGTGTCAGTGATAATCGTGCTTCTGCTCTCCCCTCCCTTTTTTGGGTGAGGATGTGTAGGAACATTTGTTTCAACTTATTGGGTTTTGTGGTGGGTTTTTTTCCCCTCTAATTGACTTGATATTATAGGTGATATTGGCTCCACAGGAAGAAGTCACACCCTCTATTTAAGTAAATACTCAAGTCACTAAATGTGACAAGTGAAGTTTTCTTTTGAACTTTTGACTTTGCTCCATTTTGGTTTTTAAATCTTCAGTGCTCTTTACATTTTATTATGTAATTTATTGGGTTTTTTGGCCACGTGAGATGTTGCTGCCTGGTGTGCTCTATTCCTCTCGTACTGGAGGGAGGTGATGACCAGAACGTATGCAAGTTGGTTCATACATGTAGTAACTTCTGGCCTGGGGGAGGTGGTCTCTGGTTTCGAGAGACCTATGGTTATGCTACCATAGCAAGTTGTTATCTTTGACCTGAGCATCTTGAAAAAGATACTGCCAGAGAAAAAGGCTCTGTCAGGTTCAGTTACGTTAGTGTTTGTTTACCTCTTGTAAATTAGAGTTGCTTTCCTCTGATGACTCCTATGAAGAAAGTCCAAATGTGTCCATGTTTTTATTCTGTAATAAAACTGTGAAGTATTATTCCATAAGGTAATAATAGTTTTCTGGTTTCTTTTTTTTTTCTTTTTTTTTTTTTTTTTACTTGAATGTGCATTTGTTTGGGATTGCTATATTTAGAAATCAGAATTTTAATTTGAAAAAAATGATTCAGAAGATTTTCATGTTTGAGCAGCAGATAGACAAGAATAGTTTAGTGATTCCATCTGAAGAAAGACAGTTAACCAGGGTGTGGGGGGGAAGTATGCTTTTAGTGTTTACATGGACCTTTAAATACCAGGACAGATGTCAGAATAAATTGGTCAAAAGCACAGCTACTTCTGCGTCTTTCAGTCTCTGTATCCAGAAAAATCTTTCGTAGTCTAAAAATCTTGAAAACTTGTGATTTATCAGCGTGTCAGGGGGTAAGTTTTCCAAAAGAACAGAGAATAACAGCTCTTTTAGGGCCTGTAGAACATCTGTTTATTTGTAAATGAAGTTTTATTTCAAAACTTTTTAAATTTGCAAATTTTATTTCTAAGCAAAAGCTTGATCATAGATGTGGTGTATGTATATTCACGCTTCTATTCTGCATCCGTGTAGCTTTTCCTGGCTAGGTAGGTGTTATCTGTCAACTGTTGAAGCAAGGCTCAGGTATAAAAATATCCCTTTCTAAACATAATTTTCAATAAGATGAGATGTGTGCATATGTTATGTATGCGTGTGCATGTGGGTAGGCAGATAGTTACGGGAAACATAGGAAAAAAGTGAGTTTGATTACGTGGCAATCTGAAAATCGGATTTTATTAATGAGTTCCACCAATTGGTATGGCATGGTGCCAGCTTTGGAGAGCATTGCCCTAATGGTGTGATAGCTGCTGGGGGGAGGGAACTGCACTTCAGCTGCCAAAGTTGATAGCGCAGTAGGAGAAATGGTTGCTATGGTTGTGTGGTTGCAGGGTCGTTTCTAAAAGCAGAGAAATGCCCAATAAACAAATAAATACATCCCCAAAACAACCTACAAAACCCCAACCCACCAGCACCACTTCCCTGCCTGCCCCACTCCCCTCCAGACATCTGCAGGGCGTTAGCGTTCAGTGACAAGCGGAGTGATCAGAGATGGGGAGGAATGCCTCTGTGGTTTCTAGGTGTGTCTTCTCAGAATAAGACTGGTGAGCTGGAAAGCACTGAGGAAAAGCAGCGTCTGTGGCTTGGCTGCAGCTTTTGAGGCAGCACCTTAGATGTGAGTGTTTGATCACTTTCCTTTTAAAATAAATCTCCATAGAATTTTCAGTGTTTTCAAGAGGAAAAATTCCCAGGAAGGATTAGGATACCTGACAGGCAAACTAGGTCTGCTAGGTCAGAAGGCAGCAGAATGTACCTTTAGTCTTGTGGTCAGGAGATTTGCTTTGCTTGTTACTGAAACATACAATCAAGGCGTCTTCCTAGAGAGGAGAATGAAGTCTCCGGGGGGGGTGGTTTTGGATGTCACTTCTGTTTTTAAAAAGTCACAAGATTTTTCTTGGAAGAAGTGTGGGTGTTTCTGGTGGCTTGTGTACTTTAGAACTGACTGAACTTTACATTAAACTGCAGCCAGGCCGTGATTTTTGAAGACTGTAAGAATGCTGAAGCTTTACTGACCCGAGTTCTGTTTTGCAGTTCTGCTCAAAGTGTTGCAGTAGAAATCTTCGCTTCCTTACAGCCAAGTGTGTGGTTTTACTCCTTTCCTGAGCCCTGATAAAAGAAACGTTATATACATGTGTGTATTTTTGTTTCTAATTCTCTCATTTCTAAGTCAGGGTCAGAGCTCCCTTTTCTTCTGCTTGTTATCTTGGAGCTATGGGGTGTGCATTAGTGGCAAGTACTTACCTGGCTTCAGACATACCGGATAAAGACAAACTGGAATTTACATCTCCAGTTATGTCTTAATAAACTGCAAATTGAGCTAATGTTTGTAATTTTAATCAAGTGATAATTTGTGAACTAATTTTGTCCCTGGCAGGTGATGTATTTAATGTCAAAGATGGTGCTTACTGTTAATTTCTCAGAGCTCCAAGTGAAGAAAGCTTTGAAACGTGCTGATAGACTTTTAAATATTCATTTAAAATGTATTAAAAATAAAATAGGCTTGTTAAGTGGCATCTGAGTAGGTGTAATATCCAGGTAATTTTTGATGGTAATCTGAATCAACCCTGTGGTCCACTAGAAAAAAATGGTAAGTAGTGAACAATTTGTCAAGTGTTGATACCACCTAGTGGTAAAAAATATTGCTATACATTTATGTAATAAGTATTTTTAAAAGTAGGAAGTTTGTGTTACATGTAAATAAATGTAAAGAAAGGGGAATCCTCCCGTGTCTTTTGTGACACTGTCTACACGTGGGTAGTACTGCAAAAGCTGTGCGAGTGGGAAGCCAGAATTCAAACACTTGTCCTTCACTGCTTGATACGTATGGAGTGGATTTGAGAGTTTTAAATGTATTTACTCTGTCTCGTTAAAGGCATTTTCATTAAGTGCACAACTGAAGGAGAATAATGGGTTCTCTGTACAGGATTTTTTTTTTAAACGAGGTCCTTTTCTGAGTGTGTATACACAGCAAAAACATATGCTTTTGCTTAAAAAAAACCCAAAGCATCCTTGGAATAGAAGCCTGAATTCAGGTAGCACGAGGGTGTGGAGATGGGTTGGGAGTTCCTGGCACAGTCATCAATGAGGCTTTGCAATGAACCAGAGCAGAGAGCTGGTCTTGGGGAAAACTGGCCTGGAGAAATGTTGGCTTGGATAGGTTCCCAGAACTGGTTCAGAACAGCGCTGTGGGTGCGTCCTGTGGCACAAGGTGGGGAGAGGCTGAGGGAAGGCAGCGCTCAAGCTGCTGGGGTGGCAGCAGTGCGTGCCAGGCAACAACAGCTCCAGTGCCGGTCACTCTGTATAATGCGACCTGGCAGGGTCGGGTGATGGGAACTACCTTTCCACGTGAAAGATTGCCCAGCTGCTCTTCCAAGAATGGAAAACTGTAGCCCTTTCCATGACGGGAGCATGTGAAACCATCTTTTGTTTCGTATCGCTGGCTGATGGAGGGGCAGTATGGGAGTGCGGTTTGTCATTGCAGTGTCTGATGTGACTGTTAGCACATAAGACTGTAACTTACCTAATTCCAGCTGTTTCATTTTTCTCTTTGCATTTATAGGTACCTGTTTCACAGTGGCAATCCAGAGCATCCAGGAGACATACTTCTGAACACAACTGTGGAAGTTTTGCCTTTTCAGGTAAGAATTTGTAGATTTATGTCTTCTCCATTGCAGGACAAAAGCAAAACCTCCTTATTCACTCTAACAGGATGAGGGAGATGTGAATGCTTTTCTTGTTTTAACCAAAGAATCTTGATCCTTTGATGCCCTCATAGTTTTGCTTTTTTATTTTTTCTAATTGGGTCTATTCACAGAAAACTGTTGTAACTATGCAGATACTCATTCAGAGTGCAGTCTGCTATGAGTACTGTTGTTAATTTGGAGGTGAAAAAGCTAATTTTCTTCCAATCCACTGCTACTATTTAAAACAAAAATAAACAATCTTCCTTCTCCTGTGTATTTTTGGAAAATGGGAAAGCTAAGTCAATCTGCTTTTTGACTTAGTAAAGACGTTGGGAATTGACACGCCTCCAAACCTTACTCTACATATCGAAATACCTGGGCTCTTAAACCAAATATGTTCCTTTCTCTTGATTACTGCTCTCCCCGCCTCAGTAAATCAGTCTAAGGTTAATCTTAGGAAGGTTCTACGCTATCTAAAGTATATTCTTTCTTGAAGCCAGATGGTAGGGGTTCTTCTCCAACAAGATTTTATAGCTAGCTATTTATATCACCAAACTCTGAAAAAGGATTAAGAAACTACTTTAGACAAGTTTAATTTATTATTACAATAGCAAAGTATACCTATCTTCTTCCATACACCTTGTGTAGGTATCTTGAATTCTGTGCCTGAAATTCCATATCCTGAATCTCTATTTTTTCCCTTAAAAAAAAAAAAAAAAAAAATCCTGAAGGATTTTTCACTTCTCCATGCTTGCAGTTTGCCTTCCTGCGAGCGAGGAAATTCTGACCTCTCCCACCCCTAAAAAGAAGTTTGTCAGTTTGATTCTGATGATACAACATGTTATGTGGGATATTATCTCATATGATAGGATATATGACAAGATTTATGGGGTTTGTTTCTCAAGACTTTTGGAAATATATTCAACTACAAAATCAGCAGCAGCTCTCACTTCATCTGGACCAAAGACACCCCAAGAATGCACAAGATAATGAGATAAAAAATGCTTGTGAAAGCACCCGGCTTTTAGGCCACTCTCGGCTGTGACATGTCCCTCAAACTGCAGCATCCCTCCCGGAAGTGATGCTGCTGAGCATCTGTTGCTACTGACACAATCCATGGGAAGGTAAACAGGGGATTCTGCATCGGGACGGCTCCTAAGCCACTGGTGACAGCAGCTGCAGTCCTGAGGGAACGATACTTCTCCACCATGGACTTCAGTGGAGCTGGAAGCCCATTAGATACTTCGACCCTGATCCTCCTTAAGCAGAATTCAGAACAACAATGCTTAGAAACCAGGGTGCCCCCAGACTGGATTTGTCTCAGATTCAAGCAACACACTCAAAAAAACCCCAACAAACGCCAACACAATCAGACCAAAAGATCTCTCCAAACCCCAAAATCCCCACCACTCTTTCAGCAGCCTCCCTTAAAAGTAGGAATTAAAAAATAATGATAATAAAAAGAATCCTGATGGATTTAATTTTGTTTTGACAAGCATTTTTAATTGATTCCTAGGAAATTGTTACAGCGTGGCTTTTAGTGTTGGATCATGTGATTCTGACCAGAATTTTCCAGCTCTTATGAAGCTCAGGTCTACAATCTCATTTTTCCATGCTTATTAAAAAACTTTATTGATACCCATCCCTTTTTAGTCAGAAAGCGATAATTGCAATACTTCCCTTGCTGGTCTGATGGATTTTCATCTCGCCCAGATTCTTACATCAAAGAGTAGCTGCACGTTCCATTTGTCCTGACAGAAATCTGTGGTTTGACCACAGAAAAAGGCGGGGAGATCCTGCCTTTGCTTTTCTCCTGCTGTGTGTGCTGGTGTCTGCCGTGGACTCTGTTCACGTGGCAGTTAACGTGCAAGTTTCGCGGGGCACTTTGAGTACTACTTCTTTCTACTTTGAAGCCAAACAGTGTTCAGTTCTGGAACACTGCTGCTTTTTCTTTGATTGTGTTGGCTGGGCTGAGGCTATAAATAACTATTTGAGGCCAGTTGATAATTACTTAGAAGAAGATGGCTGCTGAATATACAATGAGTACACACACATTTGTCTTTCCCTGGCAAAGTCATATGTCAAAATAAATGATGCTGCTGCTTCTTTGTTCTAGAATGAAGAACTGGTATTAAGCAAAGAAACCAAAGACAAACGCTTAGAGGACGGTTACTTCAGGATAGGTACGTCACAGCCAAAAGAAATGTGTATTCTTACTATTGCAACAGTTAAGACATTAAAACCAAACTGAAACTGACTTTTGATCATTCGTTGTTGGGTACGTGACCTTGTAGGTTTTACATAATGTTGTTTCCAGCATTTCTTTTCTGATGCTGATGTACCGAACAAAGATATAGTGTGACTCTCGATTGTAGTGCAGCTACAGCCAGCTTCTCTGCCAGGATCAGTCACCCTGATTATTGTGGAGGCATTTCCAGGCTGTATAAGGTCACCTCTTCTGTCCTGGGCTGCACAAGTGCCTCTGTGAGCTGTTGGCTGGGGCTGGGTTTGAACCCACCCTACAGACACTCAGCTGTCTCATCATGAGATGAGATTGGCATCGCCAGAGACAAGCAGCTGGTGGGGAAGGTGCTGAGATACCTCTTGTCAAGGAAGAGGTATTTTACTAATAGATTGTATTTAGCTGCTGGACTTAGGATGGGCATCCCTGTTACAGAATCACAGAATGGTGGGGGTGGGAAGGGACCTCTGGAGATCGAGTCCAAACCCCCTGCCAGAGCAGGGTCACCCAGGGCAGCCCACACAGGACATATAATGAAAGGAAGTTTTTTCATCTTAATGACTTACAGTTGCTCTGTATGTGCTTTAAATGTGAAGTCTAACTGGGCTTTTAAATTGTATTCTTATTCATCCCAGTATAATTGCAGATCCTTTAAATAGGAAAACATTAAGCAGGAATAATACCCCTTGTCCTTAAAGCTCCCTGAGAACATGTAAGCCAGGGGCTTCATGTTTAGTTCCATGATATTAAAAGACAATGTGTGACAAAAGTCTTCCCAGTTTGTCTAAGAGCCCCATTGCCTTGGACAGTTCCAGAGTTTTTACTGTTGGGTGCAGTCCTGCTCAGATCTCCGTGCTCAGGTGATATGCCCTGTGGGTGGCTGCAAAGCTGTCTCCTGTTTTGGGAGTGATACCAGCCAACCCTACAGCCACCAGCAGTAGGTTTCACCTGTGAATTGTGATACTACAGGTTCAGTTTTCTGGACACAGATTTTGTGCTCGAGTTTGTTGAAGAGGAGTTAATTGAAGGTGAACTTTTTGCTTCTTTTGCAGGGAAATTTGAAAATGGTGTAGCTGAAGGAACAGTTGACCCCAGCCTAAACCCTATTGCATCATTCCGGCTTTCAGTGATACAAAACTCAGCAGTGTGGGCAATTCTGAATGAGGTGAGAGGTGGTACAACCTTTTAGAAATCAGAGAGGCAAATGGGAGATTTCTTCATTCGGTCAGGGTGTTGAAGCTCAGAATTTTGGCTAACGCTGAAAACTGCCGCCTCTTATTACAGAGAAGTGTAATACCCTAAAGTATGACTACTTTTGTTCTGATTCTCTATTTCAGATTCATATTAAAAAGCTTACAAACTGATCATGGAAATCTGCTTTAGAGGAAAAAAAGAATTCTTGAAAACTTTTCCTATAAAATCTGACATCCTTAGCAAGTTGCAAATTGAAAATGCTGAGCATGCACCTTATTCCAAATTTCTTTCATCTTCACTTGAACTCTACCTCTTGTGAAATCTACTGTAGATGAGAAGATTGTATTTACCCCTCCTTATCAGATCCATCCAGAAACTGATGCTCCACGCTGATAACGTTCGTCCGAGGCCTAAGCTGTCCTCCACTTTAATGTGACTTTTCCATCGTATGGTTCCAGAGCCCTGCCATGCTTAACCTGTACTATTTTGATAGTAGAGTAATATAGAGAAGTTGTACATATTGTTACATTCCTTGAAGAAGATAAAAAGATATAATTATTGTTAAATATGTTTTATGAAGGGGGTACTTTTGGAGTTCCATTTATTTTCTATAACAAGAACCCTCTTTTATAGACTGTCAGGGATATATATTAAAATGTTAGGGATATTTAATTTATTAAAAATAATTTGAAAAGTACATATTTTTATGCAGTAAAATTTTAAATTGATATAGGTTTTTTTTATGAATTCTCTAGTTTAAGTTATCTTTCTACATTTTTCTTTGGAGATGCAAACATAAATTAATATCATATTTCAAATACACTGCCATCTTTAAAAAAAAAAAAGAGATTGAGTTTCTAAATTATGTAGTTTTGTACGCAGAATCTGAATGACATTCAGAGGCATTAATAGAGTTCTGAAGAGCATTATTCTTTGGGGCTATGAAATTCCACTATGTACAGTTTGTAGCCACAGGAAAAGCATGCTGAAATGTCTTGTTTCATATTGCATACTCAATCTGCAGTGATTTTAAATTGAATCCATTGCATTTTAGAAGAAGTTTTTCAATTCTAAACAGTTCTTTCTAAAAAATCTTTGTAGACATTTCCTAGCTTGGACAAATTCATTTTCTGTACTATAAAAAAAAAAAAAGAAAAAAAAAGAAAAAAAAAAAGAAAAAAGAAAAAAACCCTCATTCTCCAGCTTTGCTTTGGAGTGAGTGGTTACCTTTTATCAAGAGAATGAATAGTAATTAGAGACATTTATCTACAGAGGTCTCCTTTAAGAAAGTTCTGTTACTGCCATGTTTATTTTAGATACATGAGGGTGATCAGTTATGGATTCTCTTTTTCTTCCATTGTTCAAGAACAAGGTTTCTGTTTGACTCAGTTACTGATGAGTGTAGTAACTTCCACTAACTTTTACTAGGAATGGAATTTGGCCTCCAGTTAGTACCTGCCTTTTCCTTTCATGGGAAACAACAGTGGCCTGAAATGAATCAAACTTGGTCAGGAACAGAAAGTGGTTTGGATTCAATCCCGTGTGAAATTGTTGCAGCACTAATGTTGCTGTTGCTCTGAAGAGTCCCTCTGCTTAGAGGTGCTTCTGTGTAAGGGCACAGGCATGCGAAGAGTTAGGCTACCCAGTCAGAAGTGGTCAGGAAGCAGAAAAGAAATTCTACTCTTTAATAGGAATGAAGCAGTTGATGGATTGACACTGAAGGGAGGCACCTTCCCTGCCTTGGGGGTTCTCAGTTGTGCAGTGAACAAACTTTCTGGAATTGACATCTGGAAAGCTGGCCCAGTTTTCCCTGCAGAAAAAACCTTCTCCATTGAGGGGTCCCTGACTTAAGGTGAGGATCTTGAATGCATATATCCAGCATGAAAGTTAGACTGAGAAATTTGGCCTATTTTTCATGACGTATTTCTACGGAGCAGGAGCTTAAACCTGGGTCTCCAGCACTGCAAGCCATCATCACCCCTGGGGGATGGAGTCAACCCGTCCTTTCTTCTGCCTCGCTGGAAAACTGTGTCACAGCTTTGACACTTCAGCAATATTCAAGAGCTTAACTGCTTCTCCAGACCATAGTGATCTTGTTTTAGCTCTGGTGTCTGGGGATGTGGGGAAGACAAGATTTCTATGCAGAGATAAGAACTGTTTAGACTGACTGGTGTACACTGAAAAAAAAAAAGAAAAAAAAAGTAGAAAGCTACTAGGCCTTGTTTGTTTTTTTCTGATCACATCAGATAGTGTAAATAAAATGTTAATTGGAAAGCTCCTCTTGCCCATAGAGACTGGGGCATAAGCTAAGCACTGGTCTCGTAAATGGAGTTTATCCTTGGAGTAAGGGATGTGGGTGAACAGGCTCAGAGTCCTGCGTGGATTTAACCTCTTGCAGTGAGCCACAGCCCCTGAATAATGGCCACGCCACCAAATTCTTGCCACGCAATGGCTTTTTAGCACACGTTAGCTAGCGAAGGTCTCAGAAAGTATTTAGGCTTCCTTGTCAGCTCTGCCTGGGAACGAACGATGTAAGTAATTTAAACTATAGCTATTTATTACAACTTAGACTGCAGAGAGCTGTTGGATATTGCAGTTTCTTAATATAAGTAGTTTTGCTGACAGTGATTTTCATCTTTTTCCATGAGTTCAAAAATTTACTGGTGCCCCTTAAGAAAGCTGTGTGCTTATTCTCAAAGCATCGCTGTTCCTGGTCTGTCACAGTAGCTGGGAGGTATCATTGCTCGTACATTTAAATATATAGAACCCCTGCCACACTGACTTCAGGACTCTGGTTAACAGTTTATTTGGTTTTCAAAATGTTGACAGGAAATTTATCAGAGACACCAAATTAACTAATGCTTGGTAAAATATGTGCTGGGTTTTGTTCTGGTTTGTTTGGTGGTGTTTTTTTTTTTTTCCTAAAGTTCATCGCATTTTTGTTCCATTGTGCTAGAAGGAGTTGGAAATACTCTGGGCTGCTTTAGCACTTTAAATGTTCCCGAGCTTATATGCTCTCTAAATAACTGTGCCACATTAATAAAAATGACACTTCCTAGATTCAGGTGAATTCAAACCTGGTGCAATCGGGTAGTTTGTAAATTTGCTTGGAAATTTTGCTGCAAAATAGACAAAGCAGAAAAAAAAATATTTCTAATTATTTCTGCAGACAGCTATTCTATTTAGGACTTTCTAAGCTTTCAAATTCCAATCCTCAAGTCAGGCTAAAGTGGCACAAGTCTCCTTCCAAGAATTATGGTGACGTAAGAACACTTCCGCTGCTTGGCTCACCGGTCATTCATTAGCTCGGGCACTGTTTATGACGGGGTGTGCTCCAGGGGGGCTGGTGTCTCTTGCATCTCTCAGTCATAAAGTCCAGTATTACTGTGAATGTTCCGTAGCATCTTAAACTTATTACCTGACTTTGGGGAGTTTTTTCTCCCTTTATTTAATTTCAAGTTATTTTTGCTGTGGCCTTAAAAATCCCCCCATGGCCACTGAATCTTGTAGTAATCAAGTAATGGAAAGTGCTTCAAAATAAACTGTGTTACTTTATGATCCTGTTCGTTCCTTCTGATGCTGTTAAAGCCTCAGAAAAGAGAACTTGTGTGAAACCAAAGGCTTTACCAGAAACCTTCATTATCGGGGCAAATTATCCTTCCCTTTTTATACTGGATGCCAAACAAACCGGCTGATGTAAGCACTGGCTTTCCTGAGCTGATTGGGATTGCTCTGGACCAAGGAAACATGACTGTCAGTATAATGTTGCTTTGCTCATTTCAGCTCCTACTGAAAACTGTAAATAATGTGAACAGGATGTCACCCCAAATTAGCACTTTGTAATTTTTTTGAGTGTTTCTAAAGCACTGTATAAGGCTTTGTGCTTTTGCAGGCATCTCAACCATGTTGTTTGCGTGGGTAGAAAATATTCCTACAGAGAAATTTGTTTTTTCTTAAGTGAAAGACAGTGTAGAAAAATTCAAACAGATAAAACATATGATTTGTGGACCAATAAAAGCCTAGACTCCTCTGTTGTATTGCTGCTTGTCTAGCTGTTTCCAAAGCAGTTTTCAAATACCTTGAGTCACTTTAGAGCAAAGCAATTTATACTTTGCCCACGTGATACGGGATTCCTCAGATGAGCTGGAACGTGACTAATCTTTGGCAAAATTCAACAGCCCTGTAACATTTCTTTCATCCCCCCAGTGTATTATTTTGGTAATCTCTGTTCTTTGTTGGAAATATTTGTCCCAGATGAAGTACTGTAGTAATTTGGAGTTTGCTTCCAACTAGGAAAATATTATTTTAGTCTTGCTGGGGGGGGGGAATGAACCATCTTTAAACCTTGCTGTCCTGAAATAAATTAACCCTTGGTTCTGTGCTTGTTTGCTGTAGGAAGGAAAAAGCAAAAGCAAGTAACCGTAGTAGAAAGGGAAAGAAACTCTTACGTTTTTAAATCATCTTACAAGCACCAGCATAATGCTGAAAGGCTACTAAACAACTGGCGTTTTCAGGCTAGCATCGACTGCCAATGTAAAGAACATGTCCTGAGGAGTTAGTCTGAGTGTGTCATTCTCCTGGTGAAGTGGTCTCTTAATGGGTTTGCTGATTTCTGCTGTAAAACTTAAAAGTAGCTTAATTTTGAGAACGATGAAGCCTGTGTGCACAAACTTCATCGCTCAAGGGATGGTGTAACACAGGCCCCAAGTCCTTCCTTGATTTCCATGGTATGGCCTTGTAGGGCACTCGGTATGAAGTATTTTTACTGCTGAAGCCAGGATCCCTGTGAGGGAAGAGGTGCCGTTAGGATGCAGCTGCCTGCAGGATGGGAATCCTTCACCTTCCGAGGATCAGTGGTGCAGTGTGTTCCTTGGTAAAAGGGGAATGTTGCTCAGCATCTGCTGAGAGGGGAACATGATTCTCCTGAAGCCTTAACAGTGGCTGAAACACACAGTACTGTAAGATGCACTGCCAGCATATTTGGTATTTTAAGATAGAGCTTTTTCCATAGAGATCAGTCTAGTATTGAACTATTAAGTATTACCGTAACCAGTTTACTCTTGCGGTGTTTTGGAAACTGAATCCTAGTGCTCACCTTTCAGACCAAACACTGCTTGGGGAAGTTGTCATCTTCCTTTTCCAGAAGGTATTGTGACAGTCGGTTTATACTCCTGCCTCCCAGACTTGAGAGCTGCAGGCCTTGCCACAAGCCCGCCCGGGTAGCCAAACTGAACTTGTACTTTCCTTCCATGTTCATTGACCTGCCACTCATAACGCTGGATGTGATGATACCCACTGGACTTCTAGAGCTTGGGTTGAAAAACTTGCTGCTGTATTTGGAAACCTGATATGGGTCATGTTAATTGTGCCTTTCATCACCGTTTCTTCTGTGTGCCAGAGTTGTCCATGTATAGTGGAAGTAGTCATGAAAATAAATCTGTTCTCAAGTTCTTTCATAAAAGGAGGGGACAGTTCTGTAGCTAGAGACAGTTGCTTCACCATCGCAACACTCTTAAGATCCGTACTTACCCACAGTCCCAAGGCGAGGTATTTTGATATTAGTCTTAAAGAAAACTGCTTTTTGGTGTCACTTAAACCCCTTATAATGTAGAGCTTATGCCAGTATGTGCAAAATATCTGCAGTAAGCGTTACGCTAAATAGGCTCGTTGCAGTTAACTGAAGCTACAGAGATGTACAAGTAACTTGTTTCTAGGAATGTACTGCAAAAGTATTTGAACAAAATCGCTAACATGTTTACTGTTGTAAATATTTTAATAAAAAAAAGGACACTTCAAACTTTTTTACACAATTATCTACAATAAAGAAAAATTTACAACCATTTACAAAATGTCCTTAACTCTCTTTACTGTCAAGACAGCGAAGATGAAACCAAAATAAACATTAGATAGATGAAGTCCTGGTTTTACTTCACTCTGTATTTATAAAAGGAACAAAGCATCTTGGTGAAGTTCCATCCACATGCTAATGAGATCAAATAGAGCATGATGAGAAGTGCAAACGGGTACAAAAGAATAGCTGTGTTCTTCAAAAAGGGCAATGCTGCAACAGAAGCACCAAGGAAGGAAGTATAAAGTAGTGCTCTTTCAAGAAAGGCCCTTCATCTAGAGGGGGCTTGGGGAAAGAGCAAGAAAAAACCCCCAACTGTACTGCAGCTTTGTCATCTCTGCCCTCCTCCTGCTCCCCTTACCCCAGCTTAAAGAGGGCTTAACTGCCAAGGTAATGCCCTGGGAAACGGTTCTATCCCCCCCTGCAGTCTTAAACTTGCCACAGAACTTTTATCCGATGCAAACATTTTGAAATGGCCTTATAGAGGAACCAGAAGAACAAGTTGTGGTGCTATAGGTCTAACAAAAGGAGGATATAAATTCTCTGGGCAAGGTGCCCACCCAGCTGCAAACAGGTTGGTACCTTTCTGTCAGACTTCTTTTACCACAACAAAACAATGACTTCAGCACTCAGCTGAGCCTCTGCTTCACCAATTAATAGGCTAAGATCACACGCCTGGTTTCAAACAGAAAAGAAGCTGCTGTTACTCACCGCTGTACCCTAGGAACGTCACGTAGATGTAATAGCCAATTGCAATCAGCCATAACGTATTCCCAACAAAATACCCAATGACAGAATCAGATATGATGACATCTGAAAGAGACAACTGCTCTCAGCTCTTCTGAGCAAGCGTGACATTTGAAGCAGAGAGCACAAAATATTCTACTTACAGTTGATGAAAAACAGCTGGATAAAATGCAGGATGACTAGAAGTGGATAGAAGGCATTCAGATGAACATCAAAGGCATATCCCCACTCCACATCATAGTCTCTGTTCTGCTGCTTCACCAAGTACTTATTAGAAATGAACCTACGTGAAAAGCCATTCGAGAGTGTCGTTAACAGGACTCTACAAAGCTGGCTGATAGAGCGCTAGTTTGAGACAGTAAATCATCTGCGAGCCCAGCTACCCTGACAAAGCTTCTGCTATCTGGGGAAACTGAAGAGTCACGCAGACCAGGCCATTGTTAAAGCTGTACTTGCATCCCTTGCATTCGATGGGAAGCTGAGCTACATTCCTGGCAATACAGAAACTCAGCTTCTAAATAGATCAGCGCTACGATTTGTCAATCCAGCTCCAACTTCTCAGGTTGTTTCTGTCTGTACGCACCGAAAAGTGCTGGTGCAGGGCAAGTACACCCTGTGCAGAGGGTGTGTTCCACCTCTCCAGCACAACACGCTGGGAGGACGGAAAGCAGGCAGGCCTGCACTCTTAAAGTGACCCCCCTTCTATTGACTGAAAAGAAGCGCTAACAGAGCACACGCTGCCTGATGTTACAGACCACAGAACAAGTCCTTGAGACTTTGCTTCCTTCAGCTGAAGGTCTGCTGACATCACAAAACATATCCCGTTTAGAAGAGGAACAAGGAATTGAGACCAGAGCTTTCGATGTAGCTTCCTCGAACATACTCTTTGTACTAAGGGCAAGGTCAGAAAGGCAGAGAGCCTGGGTGCAAGGTGAAGTGAGGCAAGAAGGGTTTTAGACTCATGAGAATAGGACAGGAGCTTTTGAAAAAGAAATGAGCCTGTGCTGGAAGCAGGGACTTGAATCAAACTGGAGCCAGGTGACTGGTACTGAGGCTTGCAGGAACCTGAGTAAAGGACAGTGAAAAAACAGTAGCTGCTGAAGTCTTTTCTGGCTCAGGAGACTGAACCAGAGTCACAGATTGCTGGAGGAGGGGGGAAAGCATTTCCTATGTGCCCCTCCCCAAGCAGTTTATGGGTTTTGTTGTCCCAGACAAGACAGTAGGTCAGATGGACCTTTATCAGCTCCAGTCCTTGTATGTGCCTCAGCCTGAATTCTGCAATTACAAGCAGGAGTTCCTGAGGTCACTGTTTGAAAGGAATCTGCCCCTTTTCTGACCAGCATGAGTTTAAGATGTCAACTCCATTACCAAGAACTCTTTTTTCAGGGCCCTTGCTTCCTTAAGTTATTGGTAAAATAAATTTTCCTTGGGTGCCCTCTCCTTGCCACAGCACAGAAACTGACTTCTGTGGGCTCCTGGCTCCCTTGCTGGTGCGGGACATCTGTAAGGTGCTGAGGCCGGGGTTGTAAACTGACTCGCTACTGCCTCTCCCCTTCTGCAAGTCTTTGGACGCTACGTTACAGGATAAGACTGGCAGCAACTGCCGCCAAAGCAAGGGAGCCAACAGCCATCAGATAGAACAGACATTGCCTGTAGTGGAAATAGCTAAAATCTTCAGCAAGAAGCATGGGCCAACTGTATATTGCCCTAGGCAAACACCATCATCCTCAGGCTTGCTTTACTTAAGCTGTTCAACAAAAATAAGGAAGAATTTTTTTTTCATCAGTAAATTGTTTTATTCGACATTATGGCTGAAGAGCAACCAGCTCAAGAAGAAAAGAAGCTGTAATTTTCATCATAGTACAAACTTTCTGAACATTCAGCTTCTGCTGGAAATAGGAAAGAAAAAGCTGCATTCTCTTCCAAGCGGTATTTTGAAACAATTACCAAGAGAGTGCAGAACTTAATAATCCATTGTTACTGCAGTTTTGCCCCAAGCAAAGAAGCAAGCATCTTACAAACAGCAGAGGACTACCTGTGTCCCAGCAGCGATACCCAGCTCACTTGCACACATCACTACTTACCACATTAGAGTTGCAATCAGCAGGCCAACACCTACGCAGTCTATGAACACAACCCAAAGGAGCAGCTTTATTGTTTCAAAAAACCCCATGTCCAGCACAAATCCAAATCCTATGGTAGACACTGAAAGGACAAAAAGATGATTCCAGTTAACTATGGAAAAAAAAAGAACCATGAGCTCTTAAATTGATACTTTTCCTGAGTATGCTGTCAGGAAATATCCAGTTTCCTTATTGCTTTTCCTCCTGAGATTTTCAGTCCAACAGCGCCTTTTTTTTTTTCTTTCTCTGTGTGTGTGTGTGTGTGTGGTGTTGTTTGTTTGAGGGTTTTTTTTGTGTGTGTGTGGTGGTTTGGGTTGTTTTTTTTTTTAACCTCAAACAGTAGACAGAATGTGATCTGTTCATAATATAAACCTTTCCACAGACTGAAGAACACTCGTCTGTACTCAGGCTTAATGATACAACAGCCAATCGTATCGCTCCCCCGACAGCTTATTCCAGTCAACTATTGTTACTGCAGACTGTTCTTGTTAACTCCACCTGTGCATGCAGTAAGGTAAGGGAAGATAACAAGTGTAATACTTACTGCATTTGCAATCCAGTCTAAAAATTACACGAGACACTTTGTTTGCAGCTTAATTCTGCAATATATAGTATTGCACTAGGCTCTTTATTGTAAAAATGTTTTTTATGTGTAACATTCACATAAACCACACGTTCAGGTTATTTAACTGAAGCATTACTGTGTGGCAGGGGGTTTAATTACGGTCTGTGAAGTTACAGGAAACTACAGAGTTTGAAATGCAACAGAAAATGAGTTGCAATAGAAAGATTAATTCAGGACTACATAATATTAGTTAAGCCTCCTCTGTATTCCAATCCCCACCTTTCCTTCCAAAAGCACAGGCCACTTTCTTCTATTCTTTGATTAAAAGATAATCCATCTAGAGTGGTCCTTTCTTTTCTGTGCACTGAGAAGGGCCACGAATGTTCATCCCTAAACCTTCCCTCCCTCTATTTTATGCCATTTGCTGGCACTCACCACAGAGCCAGATGCTGAGAAGTACTAAGAAAGCAGGATCATCTCTTGCCCACTGGTCCTTCGTCTGTTTTCTGTAGTGAAAGTTCCTATAAACTCTCTGCGGCGAAGTAAACAGGTAAAGCATCTGCCAAAGAGCAAACTCAAAGTCCATCTGTCGGAAGTGGAAGAGCCTCCGCAGGTACTTGTAGCGTTTTGCTCCAGCCGTGTGCCTTGCAGCATCTCTGGGGCTCAGCGCACCGTTGCCCTGGCCCCGAGAGTTAACTGAAGTGGTTGGCAGCATTTTGCTAAAGAAGGAATTTCAAAAGATGCATTTGGTTTTGCACAGAATGAGGACCAAGAAGAAAATCACACAATGCAGGCCACAGCACAGAATGGGGGGGATTGGAGGAGACCTCTGCAGATCGTCTCGTCCGACCCCCTGCCAGGGCAGGTGATCTGCAATACTGAAGATACAAAAGCTATCCTAGAAAGGTTTTGGTGGGAAGGGACCATAAAGGCGAGCTAGTCCACCCCCTGCAAGTAGCAGGGGCAGCTGCAGCTAGAGCAGGTTGCTCAGAGGCCTGGCCAACCTCACTTGGAATGCTTCCAGGAATCATTGGCCACCTCACTGGACAAACTCTACCAGTGTCTCACGCCCCTCACTGTAAAAAAAAAATAAAACAACTTCCTATCTAGCCTAAATGTCCCATCTTTTAGTTTAAAGCCGTTATTCCTTGTCCCGCTGCAAAACACCCCACTAGAAAGTCTGTTCCCATCTTTCTTACAGGCCCCCTTTAACTACTGGGAGGCTGCGCTAAGGCCTGCCCGGAGCCGCCTCCTCCGGGCTGAACAGACCCAACTCCCTCAGCCTTAGGAAGGGTGCTCCAGCCCTCTGATCATCTTCGCCACCCTCCACTCCCACCGGTCCGTGTCCTTCCCCTCATGGGGCCCCCAGCAGTGCAGGGGGATGTCCCCAGAGTGGGGCGGAAGGGCAGGATGCCCCCCGGCCCTGCTGCCCGCACCCCAAGTACAAACCACCGCACGTCCAGGCGAGGCTGCCGAGGGCCCGCGGCCCTTTGTTGGCGGCTGGCAAGGCAGCAAGTAGGAAACTGAGAGCAGGCAACCGGACTCCCAGCGCTGCCTGCCAGGAAGCCCCGGCCCCGCGGGGTTGCCTGACGGCGCCTGGGCTGTTACCGACAGGCTCCGCAGGCGGCGAAAGGCCGGAGCGCGCATCCAGAAGCGGGGGAAGCGTCACCGGCCTGCCTCGTTCGCTGCTCGGCCCACACCATCCGGCACCACTCGAAGCGGCCGCCGCGACCGCCCCGTAAAGAGCCACCGCCCTCCCGGGGCCACCCGCACCCCGGGGCCGGGGCGGGAAACGCCGAAGGCACCCCTAGCAAGCCAGGCTCGCGCCACCGAGCCCCGCCCCGCCCCGCCCCGCTTGCCCCTCAGCGCCCGGTGGAGGGGGCCAGGCCTCACCTGCCGCCCCAGCCCGCGGCGCGACCCCCTCCTCGCCTCCCCCCGCACCACCTCCGGTGCGCCTCCGGCCGCTGGCCCGCCCGCAGCCTTCCGGCAACGTCCGCAGCGCAGGCGCTGCGGGGCACTTCCCGGCGCCGCCCCGCCCCTTCCTTCCCCCGCCGGAAGCGGCGGCAGGGCTCAGGGTGCCGAGATGGCGGCGGCCGGTGGGAGCGGTGTCCGCGTAGGGAAGGCGTAGGGTCGGCTTTGCCGCCATGCCCAAGTACTACGAAGATAAGGAGGAGGATGGGCGGGCCTGCGGGGGGGTGAGGGAGGACCTGCGGCAGTGCCTGCTGGAGAGCCCCTGCGTTCTGCAGGTGAGCGCCGCGCTCTGCTCCTGCTCGCCTCCCTCCCGACGAGAAGCCGCTTGGCCGGGGCGGCCGCCGCTGCTCTTCCTGAGAGAGGAGCGTCTTCTGGCGGCGGAACGCCGCTGGGGCCGGGGGCTTCCCGCCGCCCTGACCCAGCCCTCGGGGGACAGAAGCTGTTGTGCCGTCCCTCTTAGGCCAGTTAATCCGTGTTTTGAGCAGGTTGACAAACAATAATTGAAGAAGAGAGGGCGAGTTACCGTAGCGTAGCAAAATCCCCAGTAAGCCTTTTTTTGACGTCTTTAGGCCAAGCTGCAGAAATCCATTAGGTTTTTAATTCTTTACTTTTTTTCTAACAGGAAAACAAAAGCCCTAAACAATGCTTGAGGGAAGGACACTGTAGGAGTTTGCAAATGACATTTTTTGCATGCAAAAGATCCATGGTAAGTGTTTGTGGTGTGTTTTCTGCTAGCAGCCTGGATGCTTTCTCTCCTTTTTGCTCATTTCTTAAGAAAAACGCTTTAATTCAGTCAAACTGGTGTCATTAAGCAGAACAGGTATTACCTTTGAATTGCATTTAAAGTCTGGATGTTGTACACTGTTACCATGAAGAAAAAATATAGAGAGTGTAAGATGGGAAATAAGAGCGTATATAAATTGAAGTAGGCTTAGCACGTGGCCCATAAATGAAGTAAGTATTTTGGGGTTTTTTTAAATAAAGATTTTGTTTAAGCAATGTTACTAGATCAGGTAGTTGCAAGATAAGATATCAAGCAGCTACTTTTTGTTGGTGAATGATGTTCAAGTGAAAAAAATGACTTGCTGCAAGATTGCTGCAGTTGAAGCAGACGGGCTCTTGCATTTGTTAGTTTTCTTGGAGGGCTTGAATTTGTGATAAAGAACAGTAGGGGTTTTATTATATAGTGAGCTATCAAGTATGGTAGTGAGAAGGCAGTTGTAAAAATGTAATTAGATAAAGTTTCCCCAATTTTGATAGGATTTCCTTGTCTAGAAACATCTTGCTTCTGTTTCTATGACACTTAAAAATAGTTCAGTTTTGGCAGGGATGGTCTTGAAACTTTCTAAGCCTGAGTAGTGCAGGACTCGTTTTTATTCTTAGCCAGCATGTTACGTAATGGAGAATATACAGCCCAAACTGTGCCTAAGGTTTTCCTTCTATTTTGTCTTTTTGCTTCAGTCATAGCAGCTTTTTGTACCTCTCTTACACAAACTGAGTTAATTCATGAAGTCACAAATGGTTAATTCCACGGACAGGAAAAAATGTTGTGTATTTAATGCTGGAAATACCTATTTGATGCTGTATCTCCAGATAATGGGCCTGTATTTCTGTCTGTAGATGGTTAAGGGAGCCTGATGGAACTAAATCTTATGTGGGAAGAGGAATGACTCTTATAGTGGTTCCATTTAACTGCTCCAAATTCTGAGGCTGAAGAACAGCATTTTTCTTGTCCTGTTAACTCTGTAAACTTCCATGTTTCTGCTCTGCCAAATTTCTTACTTGGTATAGGAGCGAAGTTTAAAGAGTATTTAAAAACAAGTTAGATGCTAAATGCAGATAAAATTTACAATATGCTAAAATCATTAGGGATTTTTTCCTAGATGCTATTTTCCTTGTAAGGAAACACAATCTCTTACCAGAGATTTTTTTTTTTTTTAACTGACAAGAAGAAACTTGCAGATTTTATGAGCTGAATATTGTTTCGGCTTGTACTGATTTTTTTTTTTTGACACTTGTTGTCCTTAAATTACCCCTATCCATCTGCAGTAACTCTCACTTCAACCTACTCTGAATTTTCCTCCTTCGGCGTGTCGGTTAAGTTTGGAAAGAGAGATGCAAGCTGATTTGCACTACCTCATTTTCATGTGTTCCTTCCGTCCCACTGTGCTCTCCTGTCATTTGTGTTACGCTGTTTGTTTCAGAATGCGCAGGATACTTATCGAGTAACTTTCATTGTTGGGAAGATTTAAGATCACGCAGTATCTGTTTCCAGAAGAGCCCTGTGACCTGTTGGCTGCATCACTAATTTTCTTTACCAGTGACTTCTGCTTTATTCAGTGCTTTCTTCCGATGTCACAAAATGCCAAGATAGCACAAGTCCTCTAAATACTTCTTCTGCAAAATGTTTGTTTTTAATGTATTGACTTGGATTTTCAGCTGGATACCAGGGCAAGATTCAGAGGAAGGAAGGGATACTGAAGCTCTTGTGAAGAGGACCCAGCCATGGGATATCAGGGTTCATCAGCACTTTAAGCAAAAGGGAGACTGAAGGAAGAAGATTGTATCTGCTGCATCCTTTCGTGCAGTATTTTTGTGGAAGGTGTCTACTCCTGGGTAATCCAGTACATTGGCCTGGATGTGCATTTAAACCTTGAAAAGAAGGCAAGCATAAAACTGGAAGTTCTGGCCAAAATGGGTACTTGTCGTGCACTTGTAATAAAATACGTACAATCCAGATAGGCTGCAGAAGTTATCTTTGTGTTTTGAAGTGAGGCTGTCTTTTGTGCTTTTACTAATTCCGATCAGGTGTTGCTGTTACAAATGCAAGATACAGAACTGACTCAGCTGGGGTCCCAGAGGATACCTCAGGGTAGAGCTGCTCCCTGAGATGATTTGACCAAGGTTGTGAAATGCATGTGTGAGTTTCTTCTTCCTTGGTCGGTTGGTTACCCAATAAACCTGCATTAATAGGTAGGAGTGGTGATGTGTTTGGAGTCCCACGTATACAGGGATGGCATCTCTTTCCTCTTGCTACAAATCCCTCCTGATGTGATGATTGATGTACTTGTTTATTAGCACAGTCTAGTCTTGTTGGACAGCTAGATTAAAAATTGATTACTCTGAAGGATTTCTGGCTCTTTCAGGTCTTCCCCTTGTATTGGCATGAGTCCAAGAGAACTACGGCCTTGTTCTAGTCAGTGATTTGAAAGTTGGATGTCACAACGTAGCCAATTATCCATCTTTGGATGAGTGAGGAAGGTGTTCCTCAGGCCACCAGTTAAGGACACCGTGGCTGCTTTTGCTGTGTTCTGGAAGTATTTACAACCACGTTCAGGTTCCTGTGAGATGACCCTGAATGATCTTTCTGTGTTCTTTTCCAAGCAAGTGTATAAGTATTAATCCAAACACACGTACGAGCGAGGGATGACGGTCTGGGCTTTATTGTTTCTAGAGGAAGTCACATTCTGCAAATTTACTTTGAGTGTTTTATTTTTACTTCCCTCTTGAGTTTTCATTCACGCTTATGGGTGTAAAATGTTCAAATTACCATTCATGTTCATTTAAATTGTAATTAGTTTCTGCTAGATACCTCTTAAAACTTTCCCTTCCTTTAGATTTTTTTTTGTTTTTAGTAAAATTTCACATAGTTTCATAAATTATAAGCCAGCTGCAGTGAAAAGGCAAAAAAATGAATAGAGGAAAATACTGTTTTGCTTTCCTTTGATAAGGATGCCTGTGGCAGATCTGTCTGCGGTATGACAGTGTCCTTTGAGGCGTAGATAACATCTATCAGTTGGTCTCTCTTGACCTGCCCTGGCAGAGAAGCGAGATAAGGAGCCAGGTAAGAAGCATTAACGAGTGCTTAAGCTGTGATCGGTCAATATTTACTGGTTCTGTTTTAAGAACTTGTTTCTGAACAGTATCTCTTTTTCCTTCCTTCCTTCAGTGTCTCTAACTCCTTCCTTGCCTTTTGGAGCCTTTAAAAGAAGTAAGTGGTGGTGTAACTACTCCATGTGGATACTCACATAGCTTCAGACAGGCTGATTAAGAAATAGTGAGAGTTTCTTTTCTTGGCTGAAGCTTACAGCCATGTGGCTGACTTACATTCAGCCTGAACAGATGCATGCAACACATACTGTTTGTAAAATGGATGGCCTCGGTGAATGAGTGCATCTTGATTACTTAAATCTGTCTCCAGCAACTGCTCTGTGATCAGTCACAGTATATTCATAATCCTTGTATGTGTAGGATTTTATTTTGCAATCGTAAATCAGCACCCTATTTCACATTTTCATGTTCTGTTGATCATGTGAAAGCTGTTTCATCTGTAAACAGCCTTTGTCTTCCACAGCCTAGGTACCATATTATCTCTTTATGTATACTAAAGTGATCGACCGATGCAATGTCTAGAAGTGTATTCTTAACTTAGCACTTGAACTTCTAAGTATTACTCAAAAGCCTTCTCCTTGACAAGAATGAAAAATGAATTTAAAGAACACATGATGAAATGTCACTTAGAGAGAAGAGTGGGAGTGGTTTGTGGATTTGGTAGTCAGGGGACTACAGGCTCCATGGTTCAGGTGATCTGTTCCTTTCTCAGCTCTAATCACTGAGCCTCATCGAATGTTGCTGCAGAAAGTCCTTTTGACGGGCAGATGACAGATCGGTAAAGTTATTTTTAGTAACTGGCTTGATCCAGTGGAGATCAAGTGTTAAAAGCAGTATTTGCTATTGAACAGAATGTGTGTATTATTCGATCCAATAGAATCTTGGTGTCAAAACTTCTAATGGTTCACTAAGCAAAGGACAGCATAGAAATGCATAAAATATGTATCAAAATACAGACTTGCTCGAGAGACTGTCATTGTTCAATTCTGATCTTTTGTAACAATCTAAAAATGCTAATTGTATCATTGCCCTGGGACTTTGAGCACTGTCCTACTTGAGAGCTAATGTGGGAAAAATAATTGGTTTCGTTAATGGCGAGCCCTGAGCACCATAAATTTGTGTATATGATTCCAGCTTTTTTCGTAGTACACAAAATGTTTTTGAGTATTTTTAAGTCTCGTGCCTTATGCTACACCACTGGCTTTTGTTATCCAATACTTATTTCAGTGAAAGCTCAAACCAAACTAGGCTGTAGCCTTCTGCTCATAGAACACTAAGGGAAATCATCTGAAAATGCCGCCAGAGAACGTAGGTGGTGAGCAGTGTCTGGCATTTAAGCCTCTGGCTGAAGACTTAGAGAACTGTAGCAACTTTGTTGACATGATGAATTTCACAAGCACTCGTGCTGCCCTTGCACTTGATATGCAGTCATTTAGAATATGTGTATTAATTCTAAATATCTCATTTCTGTCAAGCTCTTCAGCTCTAGAGGTTTAATTTCCATCGCGAGCTGTATTTGATGGAATAGTAACCAGAAGCCTTAAGAGTCGTCGTCTTTTTTTCAAATTTGCATGCTGAATTATTTCTGGCGTTGTTTTGCTGCAGATATCTCAGCAAATTATTAAGCAGCAATTTCTGTAAGTGGCGTGCTCCACAGTGACGTGACTGCCTCTCTGTAGGAAGAAAATTCTGTAAACAGAGGGCAGCTTCTTGGACTAGGCTCTATTTTCAGGATTTCCAGTACATTGATTGGTAATATCCTTAAACATGGGAAGGAGGAGCAGCAACAAGATTACCATTTTACTAGCTGCTTAATGATGTCAGGAGCATGCGAGCTATTTCAATAACGTGTTTTAGTAGATAAACATTGAAATTCTTCTCTGCCTCAAGCTGAGGTTCATTTGTCGCGGTGAAAGCTTTCACGTGCCATAGTCTTTGCATGTAGGTATGAACGGGCTGCAGTGAAATGGAAGGGAATAATTTCTTAAAGATTTTTAGTAATGGAGGAAATGCTACAAGCAAATTTATGTGACTCAGAGCAAGTTATACCAAACTATTTTTTCAATATAGCTACTACTATTTTAAAAGGAGGTAGGGAAAAAATGGCGAACAAGGGATGTGGGTTGCAATTCTTAAACTCCAGTGATAAACTGCTACAATTTTACAGTACAATTGTGTTATCCCTCGTCATGAAAGATGAGGAATGTAGAACTTTTCTGTTGATTTATGGCAGGAATTTTTAAGGCTTGTTTTGGTGATGGAAGTTTTGAAGTCTTTCTGGTTCATTGGCCAAAGAGGTCTAATATCTGTCAGATACTGCATGTCTCAGGCTTTTGATTCTGTGTCGGCCATACCTCTAATGTCAATAGCAGGATGGTTTCTGGAAATCTGAGTAGGAAGAAGTCTGTTACAGGTTGTTGGATTGCTGGCATAGTGAGGAAGATGAGGGTAAATAGTGCGCTGTTTGATTATCAGATACATAAAAGTTTGCATTGCTGAACATAAAGGCAGAAACTACATAAAGCCCTTTATTGGGACATCCAGTGAAGTGTCACTTCCTACTTTATATTAACAGTTAAGGTAAGAGAATTTAATAACCTGCAGGTAGTCTGACCTCTTGTGAAGGTTAAGATTTTATGTTAGAGAAAGGCATTGGCTCTTGAAAAGGGCTTAAAATGTAATCTGTCTTCTTTTGATCGGAAATTTCAATAGCTAGTAATCCCTCTGTTAAAAGTGTCTGTTTTGTGATTAGAATGCAACTTCAGCTTCCACTTAGAGGAGAAGGGGAAGGGATGGTTCCTAAACACAGCTCAATGGTATCTTGTTTTTTCCTGCTGGGAATGCATTTAAAACTTAAAAAAAGAAGTATCCTCTTAATATTTTTTGACAAAATGCATGGATTGACTTCCTAAAATTGTGTGTTATGCCTGTCTTCCTTAGTCCCCTCACAAATTTATAATCTTTTAAGAAGGAGGTAAAACCCCATTACAAGGTTTTTCGGTGATCTACGTGTGGGTAAAATCCCCTCTTTTTTTGTACGCTATTGATTGAGCTTCTAAGATTCACGTCACATTTTGTCACAGTGTTAAGTTGGGATCTCTTGTTCAATTTGTCTGATACGACCCTGATGCCCTTTTCAGAGTCAGTAAGTTTTTCAGTCTGCTGTTTTTCCTGTGATCAGGGTAAGGCTTTGTGTTCTTTTCCTGGATGTATAACCTGAGATTTGGTTATAAAAAGAAAATAATACATTTTGAACACTGTTTTGTCAGCTGTTCCAGAACTCTTAGGTGGTGGTGGCCCAGTTGTTTGTTCACTGTAGTACCAGCTTTTGTGCTGCCCACAAACACAGTCAGCGGTGAGTTTATACATGCTTCCACATCTTTTGATGATTAAAATTGTCATCAGCTACAAGTAAGCTACAATGTTTTGTGCTTCTTAACACTGTGAAGCTCTACATTAAAATTGAACGGTGCTAATGGCAGTATCCACTTGCTTTCTAACCTGCTGTGGCCAGGTACATTTAATATTTCTGAGAGGATGGCTCTAAGCTTGCATGGTATGCAGAGGAACTCCTATTTTGTCTCCTTTTTGTTTCAAAATGTGGCACAGTTCATTAGTTTTGTGCTGAACTATGACCAAAGGTAAACGTTAAAAACCACGTTTTGCACAACATCGAAACTAAGCTTTCCTTGAAGTTCTGTCTCATTTTTTGGACCAGAAATGCTTGTAGCAAGCCTGTCACACAAAGGGAGTTCACCACTGACAGGGGGAAAGAAAAATGAAAAATTCCATCTGTATCTCCTGGTTTCTCCATCCAAATTCAGACTGTGTTGAGGACTCGAGCTGGCAGCTCCCAGCAGCGGGGAGCTGCACCAGGTGCATTAGAATTCTTACGCTGGAGTGTGTGGGACTGACTCGGCTGGTGCTTGGCAGCATCCTCTGCAGGTCGTGCACTGTTGGCTGGAGGCATCCAGACAAGTGTGTCTGTGTGTGTCACGCAGATTCCCATCTGCAGTGGGCTTCCTGCATGCAAGAGCCCCTCGCATTCCTCCTGGGAGCTCCCCCAGAGCAGCTCCTTCTTCTTCACCTGTCTTCTCCTTGGTGTTTGTGAGCCATGTGAAAATAATAGAATGAGCCAGAGCTGAATTGTGGCCTTTTCAGTCTTCTGAATTATGCTTAATGCTGCTCAAGCAAGTTAAATCCCATGTTGATAGCCGCGTGGTATAGAAGAATGATAAAGAAGTGGAGCCCAGACTCCAGCTGTGCAGCAGGTTCACCAAATGTAGCTGGATGAGCCAGCTATCAAGCAACTTCAAGCGTGGACAGTGAGTACGGATGAAGGGAGGAAACATGGTGTTTTCAGGAGAAAACAAAACAAGTCTCATTATCTCAAATTCTTTGGCTCCAATTGCATAGCTGTGATGCAGGTACTTCTCAGACCCTGGATGTTCTCTTTCTCAAAGTCACAGAATGGTAGGGGTTGGAAGGGACCTCAGGAGATCATTGACTCCACCCCTCCTGCTAAAGCAGGTCTACCTAGAGCAGGTTACACAGGAAATGCAGTGAAGCGTTGATGGAACCTCCTGTGATCCAGTTTGTCTGTTGCCCCTTGTCCTGGTGCTGGCCACTGCTGAATAGAGACTGGCCCAATCCTCTTGACATCTGTCCTTAAGGTATTTGTAAGCATTGGTGATACCATTCTTGTCCAGACTGAACAGCCCCCAGGGCTCTCAGCCTTTCCTCAGCACAGAGATGTTCCAGTCCCTTCAGCATCCTCGTAGCCTCCCTGGGACTCTCTCCAGTATTTCCCTGTCCCTCTGGAACTGGGGAGCACAGAACTGGACACAACACTCCAGCTGTGGTCTCACCAGTGCAGAGTAGAGGGGGAGGAGAACCTCCCTTGACCTGCTGGATGCTCAATGCACCCCAGACCGTGGGCCTTCCTGGCCCCAAGGGCCCATTGCTGGCTCACGGTTAACTAGTCCACCAGGAATCCAAGGTCCTTCACCTCTCCCCTGTTCTGGTCCATGGTGTTACTGCTCCCCAGCTGCAGGACTCTTGCCCTTTTGAAATTTCATTAGGTTCCTCTCCACCCTGCCCATGTCTCCCCAACTCCTGGCTGCAGGTGATGAGACGAGAAAGCCCCCGATCCCCTATTTTTTTTGATCCTTTGGAGTGAGAGATGACAAAGCACGAAAAAGCAGCCGGCTGGCTCGGAGGCCGGCAGGCGAGACCCTGGTAGCCGGAGGCCTACAGAACACGGGCTTATCGCGGTGCCGGCGGGAGGGCGATGCCAGGCCCTGCGGCGGCCGCGCCCCCCGTTCCTCGCCTCCCTCGCCTTGCCCACCTGCCCGCCTCCCGCGGCGGGGCCCGGCAGCGGGCGGGCGGCCGCAGGGGGCCGGGCCCAGCGGCGGGGCGGGGCCGCCGGTGCCGTCACAAGCGGGCGGGCGTCGGGCCGCCGGCAGCGGGGCGTGCGGGACCGGCGGTTGCCGCGGGGCGGTGCCCGGCGAGACGGGGCTGCGGAGGTAAGCGAGGGGCGCCGGCCGAGGAGGGGGCCGGAGGGAGAAGGTGCGTCTCCGGCGTGGGGCCCGGGCCCGGCGGGACTCGCACGGCGGAGGCGGGAGGGGCCGCTGACAGCCCCCCGGGGGGCGGGAGGAGACGCGCGGCGCTGCGCTCAGCCGCAGGAAGGGTGGCAGCGCGCGCGGGGGGCGGCCGTTGGCGCGGCCGTTGGGCGGGGGGTGGCAGCGCCGCCTCCACCGCGCCTCCTCCGCACTCCGTCATCCGCCCCGGGGGGCTTCCCGCCGAGCCCCCGCGTCCTGGGGAGGCCCCGGCACCCGGGCTTTCCTTCGTGCGGCGCAGCGGTTTCGGTCCGCGCCGCTGCGTTTGCCGGCGGCGGTCTCGGTACGTCGCTACGCGTTTGTCTTTTATTAAGGTTCGTACCGGTGGTCCGAGAGCCGCGCTGGGCTGTCGCGTGTAAATAAGGGCGTATAAGCAGCTGCCTTGGGAAGAGATGCGAGAGGGAGGCATCAGAAAAAAAGCCCAAGAAACCCAAAAGGGTGATGTCGCTTTTAATTTTTCTTTGAGCGGGTGCTGGAAAACGCCTTGCGCGTTCCTGTTTCCAGGTGTTTTTATGAGATCGGTGCGTTTTTATACTCGCCTGGACACTCTGCTTCTGGCTTTGTGCTGCGGCGTGGGCTTGTGGAACGCAGGCCGGCAGGCCCTGTGGCCCTGAGACGTTTGTTGTCTGCCCTGTTTGTGGCTGTGGTGGTGGGGTGACCCCAAAGCGAGCTGGGGTGGCCGGTACCATACGTAGCACGATGCCCTCCAGACCCCCACGACTCACGGAAACAGCGGTGTGTGCAGGAAGCCCTGTCCGGAGGTGAGATTGTTCCTTCCAGTGTGGCCAGCAGGAGCTTGAAGGAGTGAAGAGCGGAGGGGTCGGTTCGCGATCGCTGTCCCATGGTGCGTGGTGCGCCCGTGCTCTTTGGTGACCTCCGCTTTTTCAACAGCGATGCCATCGTTTGGGAAACGGCGATTGAAGCTCAGCGAGCAGAGCACGCAGTGGATAGGCTATTTGAGAATATTTAACCTCCCTTAATTTGTTGCAGAGTAGCTTTTACAATTCCATGTAGGGAACCCTTAAAAGGAAACAGATCGCATGTTTAGTTTGGTGCATATTTCAGATTTTTGTCCTTTATTAAGCTGGAATATGGCTGTGAGATAGAGTAGAAATGCCTTTGCGTTGCCTTTGCAGTTGTGATGCATCATCAACTGTTTCACGAGGCTTTGATGGAGCAGCGTAAGAATGAAGTTGTAGCTTTGTCCCAGTGGCTTATATATTACAGAATGGTGGGGGCTGGAAGGGACCTCGAAAGATCATCGAGTCCAACCCCCCTGCCAGAGCAGGGTCACCCAGGTGAGGTTGCACAGGAAGGCATCCAGGTGGGTTTTGAATGTCTCCCCCATACAGTGGGCAGTCAGTCTGTGCTGGTCAGAGCTCAGCACGGCCTGTGTGTGCTGCACAGGTAGTGGAGGGGCTTTTGCTGGGACAGCCAAGCACTCTGTGTTGCCAGTAGCTCTCCATCTGCCAGCCAATATTATTCTTTCTGCAGAAGTCTGGAGTGTTGAGCTTGTCTCTATGCTGGCACAGTGGAGCTAGTTGCGAAGGTCTTGGCTGGCTTACTTTTTAAGTGGCAGAAGCCTCTCTGCGTTCGTATGCTCTCGAAAGCAAGGGAGATGAGTCTTTTAAACAAGATTACTTGTTTCCCCTTGTGAAATTGCCATTCGCTAATGCTTTTTTCAAAAGCTTTTAATTTAAAAGCTTGCTACAAGTTTTCCTGCTTCTGAAGGTTTTAATTCAGTGGGCTACCTTGCTTCTAGGAACTCAGAGAATGCAGTATCCAGCCAATTTTTTCACAAGTCCCGCGGAGTCTCAATGCAAAACGTTAGGTGGGAGCAAACAGGAGGGGACATACGTATTTTTTTGGCAAGAAATTGAAATTTGATGTTCTTGTATTTAGAAGTTCTGGCACTTCCCAAACTTTGAGGCAGATGTGACCTGTTATTCACTGCTCCCTGCTGACAGTACCAAGTTGTTAGCAAATCATGATTTCAGTGCTGCTTGCAAGTATCCATGTCTAGGCTGTATGCATTTTTCTTGATACGTGACAGCTTTGCCTATTATTTGTTTTTAATGAGCTAATTTTAATTTAATCTGTAGTGGGTGGTAGCTTGTAGGGACCCATGGAGAAATAAAGAACCCTGCTGAAGTGTCACAAAGGAGCCATGTCATCTTCAAAGGGTGATTTTACTCAAGACAGTGATCACACCTCTGCAGGAATTTAGTTCTGTCTTTCTTGCTGTTAGCTGAGGCAGAAGGCTGTACACCTACTAGGGTAGTGGAATTTTCAGTCTTAAGATCTTGGATATATTGAAGGTTGTATATCCTCAGCCATCTCTTAGGCCTGTTCAAGTCCAGTCTGGTTGCACAGATGCTGTATTAACTGGAAGACATTCTCCCTGTGGGATGAAATGACAGCTAGGAAGAGTGGCTTCTGTTTCCTACATGTTCTAGGCTCCTTTAATCTCCATATTACCGTACTGGAATTAGAAAGGAAAATAATAAGGCTAAGGATCCCCTTTCAGTTCTTGTTTCCTTGTTAAGACTTAATTCAGGCTTCTGCATATGCTTTGTTACAGCAAATTTAATTTACCTAATTGCTAGTACATAAGATGCACCTTTAGAATGTAAGAATACCTCTTAGACCCCCTTGTAGATTACTTTGTTGAAGAAATTTCATCATTTCTTGCCTGGGTGTGGAGGACAATTGCCCTTCTTGGAGGTGAAGTTTGAAACCCCTACCTCCCGTTGCTGAAGAGAGATAGGAGATGAGATAACACGGGCAGCATAGCTCAAAGGCCTATCTTACCCGCTCTTTGCTTCTGTTTGTCACTTCCCGTCCTGTTTCTTTTCTGACAAACTAAATTTCCTCTCTATTGTTGGAGTATCTACCTAACTCTCAAACAGACATCCTTTGCAGAAATGTTGTTGGAAAATGTTGTTGCCGTTGGAAGAAGAAAGCTTTGGGGTGTATTTACCTCATCCATATCTGCCAGCCAGGTAGACATAGCCTCAAATGTGTTTAAATCACGCCTTTTGCTGCTTAACGTAAGCTTAAGGATAAGTTCTTTACTACAGATGAAATTGAGTCTTCTGGCTTTCAGATAGAAGGAGGATTTTCCTCTTCCTGCTTCAATTCTCGTTGCTGCTTCTCTCCTTCCTTCGCTCCCCACATCCCGTTCTCTGTAGCAGTTCGTGTACTGCCAGGGAAGTGTCGCCACGGATGGGCAGCGTGCGAGGCAAAACCAACGAACGGCCAAGGCAGGGCGGGTTGAGACTAAAGTGGGGACCAGGTGAAGTAAGGAAAAGAAGTGGGACATGTGTAAATGAAGGATGTGACCTGGAGGAGGGGGTGTGTCTTGGCTGCACAGGGGAGTGGTGGGGTCATAGCCAGCTCTTGTGGTTTCTATGGCATGCAGTAGGGGACGTGCGCACGAGATAATGGACGGCAAGCTCCCCAGACTTCCCTGGTAGTTACTGCTGTATTTCCCCTGTTTCAGAAACTGGAGTTAATGACGGTGCAGCAGCCAGCACAGGTGGACACTGGGCTTCTGCCTGTTGAGCCAGCCCCTTTGCTGCCTCTTGCAGAGGGAAAGGAGGTGCCAGCACTGCAGAAATATGTTAGCACTTCTTGGAACATTTGAAAGCTTCAGTAAAGTGTATTCACTCAGCAAGAAGCCTATTCCTGGCTGTTTATACTTTTTTGAATTAACGATAAATAATTTCTTGAATTTATGATATTTTTACCAAATATGCAAGAAATATTAAATAGGGAAAATGAAGTAGCAAAGTAAGTCTGAACTTAGCTAAAATCATCTTGAAGAAATAAAAGAGAGTGATGGAGCTTTCCCCCAAATCTCCAGGCAAGTTGAGGTCTTGATCTTAAGTGAAGGAGACTTTCTGTGCAGCTTACAACACACAACCAAGGATTTCACCGCAGGTGAGACTCGTGAATGTGCTTCTGAATTCACTGGAAGTACTCGTCACATAGAGCAGTGAGAGATCACAAAGACCTTGTATGAAATCAGCAGGATATTTTGAAAAAGACATTGACATTCTTCAGCTGTTACATGTAGACCTGGCCCACTGATGAGAGTATAACCCCTTTGATGTTCTTATGTTTCTCATGAAGACCTGCATCTTGTTTTTTGGCTTGCTGCTCTGCCACGCACATGGGGAAGCCAGCTGTGTGAGAGGTGGCACTCTATAAATACAGCTCTGTTCTTCCAGTTTGTTGCAGCCAGAACAGATTTTGTGGAGGAGACATCTGAGCAAGGTGGAAGGCGTTGGCATGGGACGAAGGGAGTGTAGATAGAGAGCGGGGAAAGTAAAGGGAAAAGAGTGGGGATGGTGAGAGAGTAGATGACCCATGCAGGAGACACAGTGATACAAAAACGCATCCTGTATGTTCCTGATTTATGTTTTGTAGCATCTGCCAGGGGAGCTCCTTAAAACTCTAGTTTCTGCAAAAAACCCGGAGGAGTTCTGAAACTGCAAGCTCCAGCTGGGTGTGCTTAGAGAGAATGCCAAAGCAGGGCCTGGGCTTTAGAGCTGGGCTTCCCTGGCCCAGCATCCTGACCCTGAGAGCATGGGAAGTGAGTCCCCTCTGACTGGGAACTTGCAGACAAGTGGTGTCTGGTACGGGGTTTGTGGGCTGACAACTCCCACTACTAGCTAAGGTGCTTTAAAGAAGCTAGGGTCATCTGCTCCCATAAGCATGGCTATTTTCATCTTGATGAAGAAAAGACTATGTTTTTACCACTCATCTAAACTTTTATAAGAATAACTTTTCTTTCACCATATGAGTAATTGTAGGAAGTGTGTAGGTACAGATGTTGCACATCTTTGGAAGCAGCACAGCTTGGTTCCTTGGGGCAGTTGGTAGCTGAGGTACCCTTAGGGCAGTGTAGCAAACTTGACAGAATTGGACAGCTAAAAGCAGTGCCTGCAGATGCCTCTGCACATGCTTGGTTCCTGCCTTTTTTGCAAGACTAAGTAGTCCAGACCAAGTCTGTGCTCGAATAGCTTCTTTACCTGGCAGTACCCTGCCATATCAGTTTTCTCTAACCTCCTTCCAGCTACAGGAGAGTGCAGAAGCAAAATTAACTGTGCTAAAAAGAATTTGATGCCTGGAATTTCACTTTGTGATGAGAGGGACAAGTCTCTAAGGTAGAAATTACGGCTGACGGTGGAGGCACAGAGAGTATTAGGTTTGCCCAGCATCTGGTCTTCCACTTGCTCTGTTGTGCTGGGGGAGTGCAGCGCTGGCGTTAGGCTTTGGATGGTTCTGTGATTCTGGTTTGTCTTTGTTTCAAGCCTTAACCCTTGGCAGTCTGGAGCTCGGATTGCCCAGTCTTTGACAGTTATAGTAAGGCCTCAGAACTAAAATGTTTTGCATAAGGTGTCTTAAAAATACTTGTGTGCTTGGAGTCCCTCTTGTCTTTCTCCATTTTCTGTGATGACCCGTGTTAAGGGTAATAGCTTTTCATGGTTTGCTCTCTGATTTGCCAGAGAGCTCTTTCAAAAAAAAGCCCCCACGCTTTGTTTTTTCAGTGTTGCTCAAAATAAAGCAGTTATTAATCAAAATAAAGCAGTTATTAATAGATTCTCTGAAGATTATTTCTTTTTCTTTTTTTTTTTTCCTTTTACCCACCTGGCTTTCTCTGTGCATCTTGCTGTAATTGTCTTGTCACTAACAGTTCTTTTGATCCTATAGCTACTCTTTACATTCACTAGGCTGGAAATTACGGCCTCCCACAGCAGGGCAGGTGGAATGAAATGTATGTCTGCGCTTCAGCAACTTCAGTGCAAAGTTCAGTGGCTTAAATTAAACTGTTGGTTTGACATTTCTGAAGAGGGTTTGCTTGATCTGGTCCATTGACTGCTCAGGAGTCAGTAAACTTGAACAGCAGTGTGCTAATACCTTCAAGTCACCAGAGCTACTTGCCCATCTCTGTGTATATTTTTATGATAAAGTGACAAGTATTAGTGCATTGTTAATTCTGATAGCAGTTCTGTGAATGTTCAAGAAATTCTGATATTAGAGAATTTATTAAGGTGTATTTTCTTGTAGATGATGCTACATATAAAATGTAAAATTTTTATCTGGGAGAAGTTTTCCTGCCCAGAAGCATTTCATAGAATTATAGAATGGTGGGGTTTGGAAGGGACCTCTGGAGATCATCAAGTCCAGCCCCGCTGCCAGAGCAGGGTCACCCAGGGCAGCCCACACAGGGACAGATCCAGGTGGGTCTCAAAAGTCTCCAGAGCAGGAGACTCCACCAGCTCCCTGGGCAGCCTGGGCCAGGCTCCATCACCCTTACAAGAAAGAAGTTTGTCCTCATGTTGAGGTGGAACCTTCTATACTCAATTTTGTAGCCATTATTGCATTTGACACCCACCCCTCAGATATTTATAGACATTAATAATTTCTCAGGTGCTTTTTGAGTATGGACATTATCTGCCCAAGAGATAAATCATGAGTACCTTATCCCTTCCAGTTTTTATGGGTCACATCTTAAAGTGGTAAAGTGTGCAGTATCACACAGGCAGATGTAGCAATCATTAATGGAGACCAGTAAATAAGAAAAGCAGTAGAAAAGTCATGTATGTCTGTCTGGTCATATTTAAAATTTGGGGTTACAGCTGGAAGCTGGGAGGTAGTGTCATGTGGCACTTAACTCTCTGAATTCATAACTTGCTCTGCTGTCCACTCACTCACATAGTTCTAGAAACAGGATTGAACGCGGTCCTTGAAGGTTTCTGGTGATGGTAGCTTGCTCCCCAAGTGTCAGTGAGCTGTCTGTCTGTCCCCTGGGGTTGGGGGAAGTGTTTGGCACTGTTGGTCCCATGCTGAATGAAGTCAGTGCTGCCCTGTACATACAAGGCAGCTATGGGCACGAAGGCAACATTTTAAACTGCAAATGACCCACGCTGCTTGCAGAATAGCTATCTAAACCAGAGCGATCCACGCAACCACAGTTTGGCCTCATGGATTCCACTTCTGCTAAATCTTTAGGTGATGTACTGTTTTGTGTTGCATTTAATGCACAGGAGGGGCCTAATCTGGGGAGGAACTGTGCAGTAGAGGATATTGGTGAATGCTGCAGACTTACGGTTGCAGAAATTGGAAGTTGTACAGTGATCAAAGCAGAGGATTGAGGGAAGAGGACAAAGTTGTTTTCTAATTGAGAGCTGCATCCTTCCAGAGGCCTGGGGCACTACCCTACCAGTCCCCACAGTTCCCATGTGGTGCAAGGCAAGTCTTTAAAAATGTTCCTTTTGCTACTGGTCAGTCCAGTATTTCTCAGATTTTGGGTGCCTGAATTAAGCTCTGGTTTCAGTTCTACAGAACTGCCAAGCCCTCCCAGCTGGTTCTGCAGATGTTATGTAAAAGACTGTGTACTTCTGAAGTTGAATCATGGATGTCTCAAGTCACACACTCCAGACGAGCTGGTACTTTATTCTTTCTGCTGAAGAAGGCTGGCTCTCCGTGGAGTCTGTGTGCAGGATCTCTCCCATTCCCACAGCTGTTTCCCAGCTTCCTTGTGCCAGCTGAGGCTGCCCCAGCCTCGGTTGCCTGCCTTACGGTCCTTGACCAGTCTCTCTGGTCTGGCTCCCCAGCTCTTTATTGCAGTGATTTCTCCCAGCCAGGTAATTTCTGACCTTATATCTACTCCCAGACCTTTGTCTCGGTATTCTGACACCTTCAGTTTTTTAACCCAGCTTTGCCAGCATTGCTCTTCAAATCTATTACTTCTCTTCCTTCAGTTTGGCCATTTTTCCCCATTTTTGATTATTTTTTTTTCTTATTCCTAAAGGCTTGTCCTAGAGATGGAGGTTCTGTTGGCCCAGTTCAATGTTCGGCCAAACTGATACTGAATGATGACTGCAAGGAACTGTTTTCTGAACCCTTTGGGCTGATGCAGCGAGTCTGTCTGTAGGGTAGCGCACGTGCAGTTAGGTGACCTGTACAAATCAAGAGATTTTTGGCATCTTTGGAGATTTTAGTTGTGCGTGAATCTCCTGGCTCAGTGTTCACTGTGTCTTTTTAAAGGATTAGGATAGAAAGGAACAGGCTTTCTTGTTTTCTAAATTTATGCAAAACATTTTTCCTTTAGCTCTTAGTTTTGTCAGTAGCTGAACTGTTTTAGATGAAACCAATGGTTATTCTTTAAAAATCAGTCTGAGGCAAACACTCAGCATGAAAAATTTCTGGGCATACGCTTTAGGAAAATGTGAGCAACTGAAAACAGCAGTCTTAAGAAGTGGTGCTGAGCAGCCATAGCTGCGGGTGGTGGTGCTACTGGTCCCACCTTCTGATTGTTCCTCTCTTGCTGAAAGATCAGAAAGCCCTTTACAAATCGTTGTTGCTCTTCATGTGACCCTGTGTATCTCAGCTCTTGCTCAGTGACACAGCAGCGTAATATTTGGCGTGCAGTGGTGGACGAGAGATTTTTTGTGGGACTAGGGATGGCAGGGAAATGACTCGCCCGTTACCGCTGGGGGAATCTCGTGTAGTAAAGAACCGATTTCAGTGTCAACGAGAGACTTTGCTACGCTTTCCATTTTTATAAGAATGGTGGAAATGTTGAAATGCATCTTTGTTTTGATGTGTACCAAAGCTCTCTGTCTCCCCAGGAAATGTCCCTTTCCCAAACAACTGCGAGGAAGCGTTTGTTGAACACTGACTCAAAAGGTAGGGTGCTGCCATCTAAGTTGTCTGATGTACGTAGGGTTTTTTTCGAGTAATAAACACCATCTTACCGAGTTTATAAGACTTGAGAACACTTCATCTGCTCTGATTGAATCTTTTCTATAATATGTTTCTTTGGGCACGAGCACATTACCCAAGAAAAATCTTTTTTTTCCTGTTAGTTCGACCCGATCTATAGTTTTGTAAAATTATCCATTCCAAGAAGTATCAGTCAGAGCTGTATTTCTGCTACAAGTGCTAATGGCCTGAGACCCAGGCTTCCAACATCAGCTGTAGCTTTTCTGCTTCACTTGAGCTAGAGATGGATATGGAGCAAGCCTTGTTAATTCTACATCAGGTTCTCACCTAGCTTCCTGTCTTTGTGATTTCTGCGTCATGGTGTCTGAAATGTTCTGTACTTAATATATTAGTGGTAGGTTACAGTTCTGTGTTCCCCAGAGGCTCTTCAGTTGGGAGCAAGCAATCTGTTATGACCAGAAGGTTATATACTCTCTAAAAAGAGAGCCCAGCAAGATACAGTCAGTCGAGAAATCTATTTGAAGGCCTCTATACTGAGTGAATCTGTAGTGAAGAGTTTTGAATGTGTGTGTTGTATTAAATTTTGAGAACATTTCATATTAATTTATTATCTCATTAATATATTAAATGAACATGCCTAAATAAAATACTGAGCCATTCTGTTGTATAGCATAATACACGGGGGGTCTTGGTGGACAGCACTCTGAAGGTGAGTGAACAGTGTGCTGCAGTGGCGAGGCAGGCTAACAGGATACTGGATTGCATTAACAAGGGCATCACCAGCAGAGACAGAAGTCATTATCCCACTCTGCTCAGCTCTGGTCAGACCACACCTTGAGTACTGCATCCAGATTTGGTCCCCACTATATAAAAAAGGTGTGGATAGGCTGTAGAGGGTCCACAGAAGGGCCACAACATGTGCACAGCCTGTGTCTGCTCCTGAGCTTATCTGCTGAAAGAAGGCAAACAACATAGTCCCCTCCACTGACATGTGTAGATGAGCAGGACAGTTCACCTCTTGGGCTTCTCTCCAGGCTAAACAGCCCCAGGGCTCTCAGCCTTTCCTCAGCACAGAGATGTCCCAGTCCCTTCAGCATCCTCGGAGCCTCCCTGGGACTCTCTCCAGCAGATCCCTGTCCCTCTGGAACTGGGGAGCCCAGAACTGGGCACAACACTCCAGATGTGGTCTCACCAGTGCAGAGTAGTGGGGGAGGAGAACCTCCCTGGACCTGCTGGACATACTCTTCCCTTTATGCCCCCTGTCAAGGGTTTAGGGAATAAAAAATGTTCCATAAGTAGAAGGAAATGGGGATTTTTAAAGTTTTTTTTTTTTATTTTTTTGATGGCCCCTTTTTCCTGATTGCTGCAGCTATGTTTGCAGATGATTAGACTAGAACTGAGACCATTTTAAACAGTGAAGCCATGAGGGTGGCAAGAGGTACAGCTGAACAGAAAGAGTACTTGCAGAGCACCAGTTGAGAGGTGTGGGCTGTCTGTGGCAGTTTGACAGGGTTAGGAACAGCCGTATGCAGGAGTTTGAGGCAACAAACTTTAAAAAGCCTTGACATAAATTTGTGGGGAAGATAGGGAAAATGTAATTTACCTGGTGTTGTTTCTATGGTGCAGTTGGTGGGAAGGAGATGATGAAGGACCCTCTAGAACTATGATCAAAGATCATTAGACCATAATGTAGAGACCTGCAAGAGCAAGACTTGAAAAAAGAAAAAAAAGGAAGGGGAACTATGAACTCTGAGGGAACCTTGGTACTACTGAATTAACAGAATTAGCAGGCAGAAAGTGAAAGCACCCAAAAGTCTAAAAATTGGGAGATTCACATTTCTCAGAAAGAAAATGAAAGAAGAAGCATCCCTCTGCAAAATACATTTTAAAAATACTGAACTAATGCTTGAAAGGACAATCTTCAAGGCACTGTGTGGGTCAGACGGCCCAGTGCAGAGGCTGTGTAGAATTTTTAAGTGATAACAATTTGCTGCCGTTTCAGAATCAGCCTGCTAAAGCATAACTCTGCTCTGCACTAGTGAGACCTTACCCGGAGTGTTGTGTCCAGTTCTGGGCTCCCCAGTTCCAGAGGGACAGGGAAATACTGGAGAGAGTCCCAGGGAGGCTGCGAGGATGCTGAAGGGACTGGAACATCTCTGTGCTGAGGAAAGGCTGAGAGCCCTGGGGCTGTTTAGCCTGGAGAAG
>JANIJG010008427.1:17014-31727 GCA_024611175.1 Megaceryle torquata | reverse complement strand
TATGTTTTTAATTTTTGTTATGTTTCAAAAAAAAATTTTTAATTAATTAATAAAACCCCCCCCCCCCCCCCCCCCCCCGCCATTTACAGTACAGTTTTATTTCTCGTATCAAAATAGCATCCTGAGGCCACTGACAAAAATAGGGCTGTTATGAAAAGACCAACTGGGCAGTTAGGACGACGTGATATTAAAAGCCTTAAACAGAGCCTCTAGGTTCATTTATGAATAGAGCAAATGTATCGTGTGTCTGTAGTCTTCCTTTCTCTGAGCATTGTAATCACTTTTGAGAGTCTTTATAAATAGAAACCGTATTCCTTCTTGTAATATTTGAGACAACGTGACTGAATTGGAGATTTAGTTAAGTAATTGAGAAAACTATCAGGAAACTGATTCCTTTTATTTATTTATTTATTTATTTTCCACTTATTTTTACCTTGATATATTTTCATGAAATTTACTGACCAAGTCTGACTAAGCAATTGAGTTTTAAAATGTGCATAGTTTTGGGGATCACATGTATTATCGGTTGTGCTATCAAACTGACTCACCTGAAAACTAAATATAATTGTTTCAAAATTAGATCCCATTTCAAGATTGTAAAGAATTTGATAACTGTTCCCATTTTACTTGTGTAGTCAGTATTAGGTTATCAGTTTCTTGATCCTTTCATTTCAGTGAAGCCCATTTAAAATTAGCCTGACACTTTAGTGCAAAGAAATTCTGAAATATTACAGGTACTAAGAATCTGTTCCTCTTAGCCACTAAAGCAAAGGCTTTGGCATTTTTTAGGGAGCTTTGGTTTAATACTCTGCTGTCTTCCTACCTACATTTTTATGATGATGTTTGACAGTGCGTGCAGTACTTCACTAATCCCTTGAAAGGTGAGGCAGTTTTAGCAAAGCATGTAATTTAGAACAGTTTTCTGCCTGTTTAAATACCGTGCCTACTTTCTGCCCTCCTCAGGGCACTGCTTGCTTGTGGGAAAGCAAAGCAGGTAATTTTCTTTGAGCTTCCTGTATGCCTATATCTGCACTACTATTTAATTTTGCTTGCAGACTAATGCCTTCAAAAAAACTTAAATGTATGACATGTTTAATTTCAGATTATAGAGTCATGGGAATTAATGATGTCATTTTTAATTGGCACATAGAATTACACTTTTTTTTTTCCTGGTTTCAAAAAGCCATATTTGTTTTTTGGGGTTTTTTTCCCCCTCCTAGGCTCACATTTCTGCAAAAGCTGCAGAACAAGCAGAGGTTGCAGTTTACTAAATCCTGCCCATTTCAGTGATGCCTTCCCATTAATGCTGTTGGACCTCCATAGATTTCATAGGTTCAACTTCTGAGAAGGCCCTAAGAAGAGTTCATAATACAAATGAACAATGAAATGTTTATCAAAGAACCTGTTATACTGAACTTGTGGCGTTGGGAAGGAGAACATCTGTGGGGAATGGGATAGCTTTTCTGTCCCTGAGCTTCTCAGCTCCCTGGCAGTAGCTTTGCCTGATAAGAAAATTCTGGTGAAAAGAAGTGTTGGAGGTTTCCTGATGCCTCTGGCCACAGATTGTGTGATGCCCTTCATGCTCAACTTCAAGCTGTGTTGGAGTAAGGTTCAAGCATTAGAACTTGTATGAGGGCAAGTGGGCAGGAAGGTGTAAGCAAATGTGCGTGCGTACACACGCAGAAGACTCTTGTGGGCTGATTGTGGTGGTGTCACTTCAGAAAGCCTTCCTCCTGTGACCTAAACCACAGGCGTAGGCAGCGCTTCGCACATTCTATGTACACTTCAATAAAAATATGGCTTTTAAAATTAGTGTAACTGGTGTGAAGTCAGCTTGATTTAAACAAAAATCAGATTTAAGGTAATTAAAAAAAAATTACATGTTATGAAAAACACTTTTACACCAGTCTGGACTTTCAGAGGAATGGAGGGAGGATGACGTGGTTGCATTTCAGTTCTTATCCTGCATTTATGCGCAGATAAAGACTTTGAAAAGCAACCCAGACAAGTTGCAGACAAGTTTCACTCAAGCCCAGCTAACCATGTGACTGAAGTGAAAACTCTTTCTGTAAACTTGTATAATGGTTCCTTACTTTTCATATTGTACTGCTCTGACAAGTTGAAAAATAAAGACATTGGGTCCTGTGAGTGTGAGAGTGTGCATAAGTTTTAAAAAAAAAAAAATCTACACGGGTTATCGGTCAGTAACAGTCAGACCACGGAACAGCTGAAAACATGGAAACAATTTCCTCCCTAATTTGGGCAGATTGGAATGCATCCCCAAAATCCAAACGGAAATAGTAAAATTTAAAAACTTTTTATTAGTACCTAACCTAGCTGCACCTGGCTGGCCTAATTGCCTTCAACCTGGTCATTACTCAAAGGTAGAAGTTTAGCCACCAACAGCACTTATTAATGTATAATAGGAATTTACTTGTAAAACAGAATTATTGGAACAGTGTGATATCATAAAGACTGAGGTGCTGACATTTTAGATTGTTTTATATAGGGATGTTGAGTTATAATTTAGGAGTTGGATATTCTTTGGGTGATTAATCATTCTTAGGTATAATTTTAAATGTCTGGTGGATATATGTAGAATTAATGTTTGTAATGACCAGCTCATGAAGCATACTTATGTGAATAAGGTCACATTTGGTTTCTGGACAACCTACTTCTCTAGCATTTTGCAAAAGGTTGGTGCAAAGCCTAGAAATGCTGAGGCAGCAGATTAATGAAATGTTTCAGCAAGACAGCCCCTGACTGATTTCTGTAAAGATGTCAAAGCCTAAGCCCATAAAAGTGCCTGCAAATTCTCCCCTTCGTATCGATGGTGTGAGAAACTGAATACATTAATTCTCTTGGACTGCAAACTTAGAATCTGTCAATATGATTCCAGTGATTGATGGTTACAGACTTTTACCTACCTCATAAATATAATGTGCCTTGATTACAGAGGCACTGCTAGTGCTGCTATAGTTAGTTATGTCAGCACTTCAATTGTAAACCCTGTTTCTTTAGGGGTTTATAACTTCATCATAAAAATTCACTCTAGGATGAAATTTATACCATAGGCTTTTAGATGGTAAGCAAGTAATTTAAAATACAGATAGACTAAAAAAAAATAATCTGTTGAACAAAGGCATAACCCCCAGACTTGCTAATTTTTTCATCCTTACGTGTTATTTCTGTAGCCGAGAAATTACTTTGGTTTTGAGATGAAAGGTTGGTACCATTTGCTCCCTAGTGGAACTTAGGCTCTGTGTGGGTGTCTGTGTGTAGACACATGCATACTTGTATATACTTCTGTCATAAATATTTTTAAAACACGGGATTGGTGCAGTAACTTGTTTAAAAAATTCTTCTAGTGCTAATACCTTGAAGTTTTTATCCACAACATAAACCAACACTAAACACCAATTTCTAGATAAAATATAATTGCCACAATGGAGCATGAAGGTCGGGGAAAAGCATTAAAAACATATTCAGTTAAGTATGGGGATTTGGGTGTGATCCTCACCTGGGCTAAGTTAATTTCAGTAAACTTACATAGACTCCTACTAGCAAGATATCACTGACTCCATGTGGGAATTTTTTGAAAGGATTAATTTTTTAAAAGCTTATTTTAAACAGGTTGTAAAGTGTATTATCTTAAAGTATTAAAAATATTTGTGTTTTTATGATTACTTGCTAAAGGCTTTAGTAGTAATATTTTATGTTTCTTTTGTCTAATGCAGTAGAACAGTCCTAGAGTGGTTTCTGTGCTGTTTGTGGGAAACAGCACTGTAAGATCTGAATTTTCATAAATTATGGGAGAGCTTTGAATGCCTCCAAATGGTCTTGCCTAGTCATTAATTCAATATTAAATGCTTAATTAAATGATAGGACAAAAGGAAATGGGCTTAAGTTGGATCAGGGGAGGTTTAGGTTGGATATTAGGAAAAAAATTTTGCTTAGAGAATAGTGAGGCACTGGAAAGGCTGCCCAGAGAGGTGGTGGAGTCACCATTCCTGGAGGTGTTTAGAAAACATCAAGATGTGGCACTTCAGGACATGGATTAGTGGTCCTGATAATATCTAGTAGATGGTTGGGCTTGATGATCTTTAAGGTCCTTTTCAACCTTAATGCTTCTGTGTTTCTATGTCTCTTTTTTTGGGGGGGTTGGGTTTTTAAAAAAATACACAGTCATGATTTTATTTTATTTTTTTTAACTTTTTTTTTTTTCCCTTGCTTTTATACATTGTAAAGCTAGTGTTTGGATTTCAAAGAAAACTGAAAACAGTGTATGTAATGCACCAGAACGCTGTTTCCATATTCAGAACTGGTGATATGGTAAATAATGATTGGACCTCAGGATGTGACACAGCTTCCCAATAGGGAAGTAGTGTCAAATTTGCCCATTACTGTATCATTAGTTAAGGTATCTTAAGTTTTATTAATCTTTTCTTCCTGTGCATGTAAGTGCTTTTCAAAGACTACTGAAAAAAAAAAAGAGAAGGAAAACTTCATTATGTCTTTACCCTGTTCTTTCCCATTGCTGGTTAAAACAAAGATGTCTAGCTAGCTATTATTTTTATGAATTATAGATAGGAATAGCTGAGGAGGAATGCATTAAAAGATACTTATTTCTCTAAGTACCTAAATACCTTTAAAAAAAGTCTAGATGAGATGATAGTTGTTTCCATTACTAAAAGCCCTGCTGCTTTGAAATACCACAGCTTTTTGATAAAGAATTGATCTTAGCCTTGGATGCCTTCATTTCATTTACTGCCATTAGCTCTCCAGTTTGTTCACAATTGGTTTTTTGGCATACAGTTCCTAGCATGACCATGATTTTTAGGAGCATACAATTTTTCCATTTGTAATACAAATTGAAGCTACATAGCTTTGATTCTCTCTTCTCTCTCCCTCCTTCCTCCCCCTGCCCCCACCCTATCTGCAAATAAAAGGACCAATCCTCCCAAAAGGCAGTTTGCATATATCAAAGAAGGAACCTGGAATCTTAAATAACTTTATTTATGAAAGAAGAGGGAGTGGGTGGTGGGATGCTAGCACTAAACCTTCTGAGGGTGGGCATCCGGCTCTCACAGTTTACTTGGCTGGTTGGATATCTTGAAAGCCTTAATTTAAAAGTCATCTTACAATCCTTTTTAATTGGCTTCAAAGTAAGTAGTTGAGCATTTGTTCTGATAAGGAGGTTTTTGGCTCTACGTGTGCCATAAAATCTGCAAAAAGGGGGATCTGTTTAATACAACTGTGATGCTGGGCTTTTTTGTTTCTAGGCTTTGCCCTAAACAGGATTTACCCCTTAAGGCAGCAGTAGCACACCATAAAAAGGCCATTCTTTACTCCACAGCAGCAAGGCTTTAACTTTCTGGTTTTCAGATTTATTTTTTTAATAGGCAGCAATAACAAGACTTCTATAAGGTGGTTGCTGTAAGTACTGTATGTGATGTCTAAGATCAGAATGCTTTGCCTACAGTGTTTTATTGCTTTTGGTTTATAAAGTTCTGGGAAAGCATCTAACAGACCTGAAGGTTCAGCTTGTGTTTCTGGAAACTTTTCTGGGTGGAGAAAGCTTGTAGATGGAATAAAGTCAACCTGGTTTTGGTGACTTATGTTATTGCCTCAGAGTTCTCGAATCTGTGTACTTCTAAACCCTGACAAATACCCTAAGTAGTTTGCATTGTCACCAAAACCCCCAACAGTGAAAGCCAGAAAAATTAATTGAAAACGTGGAATTAAATACTTCCATGCACCATTAACTTGGTTGCTACAGAAATGTCAGTCTTTCTTTGCTCCCACGTATCTATTCATTAAATAGATGTGGGTTTTATCTGAGGATTTGTTCCTGCTTCCCCAGGAACTTGAAATCTAGTTTACAGCTGTGGAGAGTATTTATTTGGAGAAGGTAGTTACTTTGTACCACCCTCTCGGTTCCTTTTATCATCTCTATTTTCACAAGGTTTGTAAAGTCTCCTCCTGACTAAGCTGTAGGCAGTCTGCTTTGACAGGTAGCATGTGGTGCAGGCACACACGCACATGGGCGCACCACTGTCTAGTTCAATGTGTTCAGTGTGTGAGATGTGAAATTTCATGCAAGTCTTATGATGTTATAATTTCCTTGTTTACGTAAAAAGATTGTTTTCTGTTGTTTGTCCAGCAGGTTGGTTGTGATTGTTTGTTACCTGCTCATTAAAATGCTGTTGTTAAGCTTTTCATCTAATAGCAAATGAATGTTGTGAATTGTATGGCTCCAAGAATTTGGACTTCTCTGGAGTTTCATGGTTTTCTGCCACTATTTTGGTGTGAGGAGCATCCTGTAATGTTGGTGGTAGCCATATGAACTGTCTTCAGATGCCTCTGAAACACATTTAAAGGTACATCTGTGCTCCTGGGGTTGGGGAAACTTTTTCCTCTCCTGCCCTGTAAGCCCATGGTCCCAGGTGTTCATGGTGCACTACATAATACTGATAAAAAGACAACAATTTCAAAGGGGCAAGAGACGTGCATTAGAATGTGGTTCTGGCCCAAGGTCTCTTACTCTTCCAGTTGCTGAATAAGTCTTAGAAGTACTTGAATTTTTCTGGAAGTTACTAGGAACTCCTTTTACTGACCTTTGGTTTTGGCTGTCCCTGCGAAGTTCAAGTATGAGCTCATGTCTTTTGATGCGTTTGCTCATTCACACCCCATTTCTCATGGTTTTCATTTGTACTAATTGATTTAGAAAATGTGGCAGACCTTTTCTGGTGCTTGTTTGAACTGGCCTGTCTGATTGCTATATTGCCATTGTTCTTTGGAAGGGAAAGACCAGGAAATCAGAAGGACACTCAGGCTGGTACAGATGAAGCAATGCATCTTTCCCCTTCTCCTATGGAAATGGGTCTCCCGTCTCTCCCTCCTGTCTTCCCTCATCCTCTTAAAAGCATTAGTGTATCTGATTTTTTTTGAGCCTAGAGGTACAGTGCTCTTGCAGGAAGGAGTGGATATTCATCCTGGCAGTGTGGGCTATCTTGGAGTGCTACTTGGTGTGTGCCCTGTTTTTTTGTTCATGTCATGGGGTGCAAACAGAGCCTGCTTCTCAGAAGAGATGAGACTATTCAGTGGTCATATGCCAAAGTGTGCATAAGATAAGGGAAAACAGTGTATCCATCTACATTCATTGAAACTGGTCACTCCAAGAAAAGCTAGCCCTGTTTGGGAACCTAGGTGGTACTTAAGACTGGGGAACTGCCCTCTCATGCAGCCCATCCTGCCTATTTTCTCCAGCTACCTTGATCTCTTCAAAATGCCCTATGTAACAGAGGATGCCAGGAACCCTGAGCTACTTGGAGCTTCTCCTTCCTCCATAAGGCTCTGTGTGCATGCTGACAACTGTACAAGATACCAGAAGTAATGTTGTACCTGAACAGGGATCACATGTTTTTTCTCTCTTTTAGTCCCTCACCTCTAGTGTGACATCATTTTATTGCTGTATCCAGCAACAAAATGGCCTGTCAAAATGTCTTCTGGTGACACAAAACTTCAAACAAATTTTGGTGACATTTGGCATGCGGTGTTAACAGTGAGAACCTGAAGAGCATATCTGAAAGGTCAGTTAGATATATAAGAAGCAATGTGTCAGAATCTAATGATCTTTCAGATGATTGTGAGGGGCTCAAAGAGTCTGTAGGAAGGTAATCTGGGTGCTAATGAACTTTACAAACTGTCCAGCTCTGCAGAGGTTGCCTTAATGCCCCAGTTAACTGGTGCATTTCTGTTAATTCTGAAGTACGGATGTCACTTGAGTGATGACAAAATCCAGGGGAGAACTTCACTGGCTTTTGAGGCTTTTCTTGATTTTGGTCTTTTTTTTTATAGGAAGTAACTCCTTCATTATCTTGATGGACTATTCTGACATTCTTAGCTCAAAAATAACTGTGGCCTTTTCCCCTCTCAAAAATGGTTTATATGCAGTAGATTCACCATGACTTTTCAAGCTAGGTATTTTTTTGGAAGGCCTTGGAATGTGGAATTCCTGAAGTGGAGACAGAATTAAATACTGATCGTCTGTCCTTTAAAAGAAGTGAGGATGTCTTTGAGTATATGTATGTGATGTTTCCTGTACAAAAATCAACTTTCAGATCATTTAGAATATGAAAAATTCTTCTTTGGTGACTGTAAAGTGCACATAACAATTTTGAAGCTTCTTTTACAGAATGACAAAATGGTTGGGATTGGAAGGCACCTCTGAAGGCCATCTGGGCCAAACCCCTTGCTCAAGTAGGATTATGCATGGCAGGCTGCCCAGGACCATATCCAGATGGCTTTTGAATATCTGCAAGAATGGAGACTCAATCTCCCCGGGCATCCTGTGCCAGTGCTCAGGCACCCTCACAGTGATAAAGTGTTTCCTGATGTTCAGACAGAGCCTCCTGTGTTTTATTTTTGTGCCCACTGCCTCTTTTCATGTCACTGGGCACCACTGAAAAGAGTCTGGCTTTGTCTTCTTGGCACCCTCACTTCAGATATTTATACACATTGGTGAGACCCCCCCACACTTCTTTTCTCCAGGCTGAACACAGTCCCAACTCTCTCTGTCTTTCCTCACAGGACAGATGCACTTTGTCATCTTCATGGACCTTTGTTGGATTCTCTCTAGTATGTCCATGTCGCTTGTACTGGGGAGCCCAGAACTGGACCCCAGGTATGGCCTCGCCAGTGCTGAGTAGAGGGGAAGGACCTCTGCTCAGCAATGCTGGTAATTCTTTGTCTAATACAGCCCAGGGTACCATTTGCCTTCTTTGCCACTGTGGTCCATTGCTGGCTCAAGTGCAACTTGGTGTCCATCAGGACCCTTAGGTGCTTTTGTGACAAGATGCCTTCCTGATGAGTAGCCCCCAGGTGCCAGGGGTTGTTCTTCCCTAGGTGCAGGATTTTGCACTTCTTATTGAACTTGAGAAGATTAAGGATTCTGTGAAGGACCTACCTAAGTTTCAGAAGCTGAAAATACTTTCCAGGGTCAGTTACAAAGTATGCTCTACTTGTCTTCCTTTCAGTGCATCCAAATGTTAAACCAATTGAAACATTTAAGTTTATCTAGGGGATGCAGGGTAAGGCATGAACTTTGTTAACCAGTGCTGTTATGAAAGTTTTTAGTAAGTCTGAAATCTAGACTTTCTTTATTTATTTATTTATTTATTTCCTTTCTCATGCTAGTACTCTGTATAAAAATAAATCCCATAGGATCTGGTAATAAATGTTTGCTTTTAAACTGATACAGCTTAATATTTTGAAGCAGAGCAGTCATGCTATTGTGACTGCATTACCCTCAAGTTTTGAGCATTTTTCTCGAAGAGCAGGTAGCTGCAGAGAAATTACTTCTGTGTGACTAAATGTGGTAGGTAAAATGAAATACAGTGCTTTTCATCTTTGAAAGTTCTTCAGATTTCCTTTGTTTTGTACCACGGCTACTGGTATTTTGTACATCTCTGAATTTTCCAAAAGCTGTGGCTAGCAAAAAATTGTAGGTGTAGGTTGGGTTATAAGGATCAGAACAGTCTGGTTTTTCTTCCCTGGCTGTTCCTCCTGAAAAAGGAATGTCTGTTTGATAATCTAAATTTACTTAAAAGACTTCTAGATGCCACAGTAAAATTTGCTGTGTGTTCTCAAAGGAATAGACAGAGCTGTACAGGTTTTGCCATACTGTGGTGTCAAAGGGGTAGATATGGCAAAGAAAAAAAAAAAAAAAGGATAAGTTTTATTAATGCTCCTCTAGACTTCAACTGTTTTACTTTTGAGTGTTGCATTTTACTCTGTTGTCATCATTCACAAGATGATGTCAAGAATCTTGCAAGTAGCTCATGGTCCAAAGGTCTCCTTAAAACTTAGGCTGAGGAGAACCAGGTGGAACTGCAGAAGCTGGAGGTGAAAATATGGCATTTGTGCTTTTTTTCTAAAAAAGACAGATGCTTTTTAAAAGTACAGAAGATTGAATACTTCATTAAAAACACATTAAACATATCAGTATTATATTGCAAGAATTTGTGGGGTTTTTTTCAGGTACAGTGGCCCATAACTGTTCCTTGCAATTCTGAAGTGCATTACTGTTCATGGCACTTTTAAGAGTCAAACATACTAGCTACTTTAATCAGGATAATAATTTAGAGTGTCAAAAGGGTAGTGTACCTTCTCAGCATTTCCATTTGGTATTATTTTACTCCTTTAATAATACTTTATAGTTCCCAACCTTACCTCAATTAGCAGTACTGACAGATGCTAGTTCAGCATTTTACCTCTAGCCAGTAGGGCGTTCTTTAGAATAAATGTCAGTAATTTTATGTTGCTAATTTGAGGTGATATACCTACAGGTAAAATTACATTTTAACTTTCTTTTTATACTTGCAGTAAGAGATGGCAGCATAAAGAAATAGAAGTGAATGCACCTGAGAGATAGTTCAGGACTATAACGTTCATTATGGAACTTTTATAGCTCATTTTGAGGTGTACTGCAGGGTTTTTTAACTTGATTCCACTAGCCATCTATTTCTCCTGACAGGTCTTCCCTTTTTCCTCATGAGATTTTTTTTTTTTTTTTAAATCTTTTTATTTCATTAGAGGCTTTGGGGAAAAGTGAGGTTGGGATTTGGATTTTTAAAGATCTTTAAATGGTGCTACATGCTGCTTTTTAATAATAATCATTGCTCATTTAGTGGAAAGAAATTCATTAGCACACTAAAAATTTCAATATGAAAAATGTCAACATAAGTTTTATGGAGGTTAAGAAACATCATGTTTCCTTATTTTAAGTCAGGCTGTTCTCAAGGAAGACCTTAAGGAAGCCTGTCCTGGTTAATAGGAAGCAAGCAGAAGGAAAGTATTTCTGAGAAGTATGCTGCTGAACAAGCACAACAGTTGTGACAGTAGTAATGATTGGTATCAGCAAACACCATCAAGAAAAGCCTGTTCTTGGGCATTGTTCTCTAATTCACCATGAGGAATAGAGGGGAAGTGGCTTATGAAGGCAGAGCTGGAGTTTAAGATCACAAGTAATTGCAGTATTAACTGTTCCATAAATTACTTGGAATTAATTTTTAAAGAGGGTGTATTTTTACCTGCACAGTTAATGTATTTCAGTCTTTCTTGAATGAGGTCTTTTTGTAGTAGTGTGGGTTGTACTGCAGATTCTCTCAGTCAGTTCCTAAATTACACTTCTATCTCTTTGGTAAAGAAAACTACCACGTGTGCACAGGGATAACTTCATATGAGGCAGCAAATCTGGCCGTACAGCTGATTGGAAAGTAAGCCAGTAACTGGCAAGTAGGAGGAAATAAGATGCTTTCTACTGCAGTACAAAAGCCAATATACTGATTAAAGAACTTACTTTTTCTTTTTTAGTATGTTCTTCACCTAAACAGAAATTTCCAAGGCATAGAATTCAGATCTTTGTTATAAATAGCATGATATTGCTTAATGTAGAAGAATTTGTTTCTTGGTTTTGTGACACACTTAAAATTGTTCCTAAATGCTGTTATTAATGAAGAGTTAATTGACGCTTCTTGTGTCATTGCATAGTTGTGAGTTTTGCTGTAGTCTTTATTGGGTGGATATGCATTGATCACTGTGAAGCAATTTCAGTGTTTCAATTCCTAAAATAAAATAATAGCCAAGTGCACTGTCTAATCTTCAGTCGTTCTGCACACGAGAGATCTTCTATAAATTTACATGATGACTAGAATTTGAATGTAGTTGTAGTTGCAGAAATAAACAGCCTAATTTTGAGGTGAACAAGAGTGTCATTTTCAGAAATGTTCAATTAAAAATAGCAATGGTATTTTTCTAAGAAATTGGGAAATGTTGTTAAAGCCTCTTTATAATAATGTCTCAATAATTATGTCCTCATTGTTCACTACTGATCTGAAGATTTTATAATATTAGCCTGTGTGCATCTCCTCCTGCACCTCCAGGTAATTTTTTAACATTGGAGCAAGAGGAGGGGCATAAATCAGAGAAGTTAATGTAAAAAGCAGCAAAATTTTCCACTCGTATAATTTGTTATTTTGCTAAAGCTAAAATGTGCCACCACTTTAGGGTGACCGGTACTATTTGTAGTCATCTAACACAGGATGAAACTAAATATGTCATTTTTAGTAAAAGGTCAGCATTACTTTCAAGAAGTTAGAGACTTTTTTTTTTCTTTCCTTTCCTTTCAAGCTAGCTAAACAGATTTCTTCTATTCTCTGCCTTGAACTTTCAGCCTTGCCCTCAAGAATATGGGTGGTATATGTTTTAAAATTGATATATTAATGTTGAATTTTTATTGTCACCGTTTCTGTTCGTGCACCTTTCAAACCTTCATTTGTTTGTTTCTGAACTTCGGGTGTATCGTAAAAATGTCACCATTGCGGCTGAACATTAAGCACCTTCCCATTTTGCTCTGGGCCGTTGAAATAAATTTGTACCAGGTGCTCCTCTCATAACAGAAGTCCTTGATGTGCCCTGATAGCGAGCGGGAGAGCGGAAGCTGTTGGCCTTCAGCTGGCTTGAAGAATGCAATTAGAGAGGTTTTAATACTGTTGAGGGACCCCATCCAATCAAAGCTGTTTGAGTTAAGCCAAGTCTAGGATTCTAAACATGTACTTTAAGCACATCAACTTTGTCTTTTTAGTCAGAGCGGATATGTCACTTGTGCATGTTATGTGAGGGTGTTTTTTTGTTGTGTGGGTTTTAGGTTTTTCTAATACTAGGAGAGATACTCCCATTCCTTACCAACTCCCTGTTAATTTATCTGTTAGCTTTGTCTTTATGGCATTGTTAATACTCGTGGTTCAAAGCATTTATTGTCAAATTAAGGCTTAAAATGCATTTTTAAATGTCAAAAGTGCCTATGCCTCTACATAAATCCTAGATTAGGTAAATTCATAAACAGTTCATCATTAGGTTTTCTAGATTCGGCTGGTGAAAGGAAAAGGAGCATCAGTACAGGCCAGAACACATGAAGTGTGTAGAAGAAACCCTAGAAAGCTGTCAGTATTACAATAAGGTACTTTTTTTACTAAAGACTTACCTTGAGTTAATAATTTCAAAACTGGGTTTGAATTATTGATAGCAAAAGCAGAAGGTTGGAAAACTTGCAGGCTCATCCTTTTTTTTATTTTTTATTCCTTTGTTTAATTAGGATTTTCAGGTTTGCTTGTTGCTTCTTCCATTGCTCTGTGTCAGGGTTGACTTCACTGGAATTAATGCTTCCCTGAGGGATATTCTAAGCTGGATATTTCATTTGTTTCCCTGCTTTTCCTTTGTTGCTAAAGTTAGGCTTTAGCTCAGTGCCTGTTTTGAGCCTCACAAGGTTGCAAAGTAGATAACACAAGTAGATAATGAAAATATTTTTTTTGGTATATTCTGTATTAGGGATATTTTTTTCATTGATTGGGTTTTGGGGCAGAAGGAACGTTCTTTTGCATAGTCTGACTTTCAAGATCTACCTAAAATAACAAAAGATAGCAACTGTCTTCTCTTACACCTCCCCAGGTAACTTCTAGTTTGTCAAAGGAAGATGGGGAAGGGAGTAGAAAGTGAACTTAGTTTGTGTGGGATTTGATAGACCAAATTGTGCGTCACTGTATGTTTGGTTAAATACATTGTATTAGTGCAAATCAGTAAACTCCTTCCTGCCATCAGTTCCTACTGCTGATGACTAATTCTTGACCCTTTCCAGTGGTGCTTAGCCTTTTCCCCCTCAGCCTGAAATACAGAGCAGATTTTCTGTTTCACTGCTGTTAGAGGTGCTGGGAAGGCCAGAAATGAAAACGTTAAGTTGAATTTTGAGTTAACAAAAGAAGTGGGCCAGCTCCTAGAAAAGCACTCTATGGGGAGAATATTAACTCATTTTGACACTTCCCCACCTCTCCAAATGCGTATTTGGACAAATAGTGACTGCCTGAATTTGCAGTAAGAAAGAGTTAGGTGTGATGTAAATAATTTGAGACTGGTATCTCTGTTTCTAAGAGGTTATTCAAGTAAATGCTAGGAATGATACAGCATTTTGGCAGATGAGTGGACTAGTTAACCACCTGTGGTCCCCTCTCGTCTTTTTTGGTTTTATCTTTTGGCCAGTTGTAATGTTTGCCGTTGTCAAAGAGGTGTTGTTCAGTTTTCTGGAGAAAAACCCCTTTTACGCCCTCAGGTGATGGAAAGACTGAGGTGGCTCGTTGCCTTATTTTGTCATCTGGTGGGATGGAGAGGTGAGCATTAGTGCTGTAAGCGCAAGGAAGTATTCAGGAGAAATTAATGCTCTGTTAAATATCAAAGAATAGACTTGCTGAGCAATTTTCCTCTCCTTACTGTTCCTCTTGTGCTCATTCATGTTTTCATCTCAGTCAGAATTTCTTCTGCCACTGGCCATGAGTTCATGGGAGGTTCATGAGCCTCACTGGAGCTCGTGAAGTACGGCTTGTTTGCTTTTCATTGTGGAGAGTGTGTCCTTTGCAAGAACGGTGTGTCGGGCTGTACCACAGGATTATCTTGAAACCCGGACTGTGAACCTAGCTTGAGCAAGACTGCAAGTGAAATCAGTATCCCATTTTTAGTTCTGGATAAGGCATCGTCTGGCATAGCACCTAACGGGGGGCTGTAGTAGCTGGAGAATTGTTGCAGCTGGCAAATTGCCCACAGGCACAATGCCTAAATTGGAAAAGAACTATCAATCTCCCATTAAAAAAAAAAAAAAGAAAAG
>JANIJG010008426.1:41765-75391 GCA_024611175.1 Megaceryle torquata | reverse complement strand
GGAGGCGGAGTGGGGCAGCTGGTGGCGCGGGCGGGGGGGTGCGGGCGAAAGAAAATCGCACAAGAAATACAATCACAGAAACCTGTTCTCCAAACCACTAACCAGACTTTTCAGTCAATGTAATTATTTTCCTTTCTAAAGAATTAAGACTGCAAATGAAGCTCAGAACACGGATTTCTTCTGAGGATATGGGAGTGCTTTCTGTGTACAAGATTTCAAAACACTCCAGAAACAGCCACTTTTCATTTCAGAAAGGGGAAAGCGGAAACACAGATATGACATGGTACCACATAATTTAAAGCTATCAAAACAAGCAGGAGAGATGAAGAGTTCCTTCAGACTTAGTCTCATCACTCCCTTGCTCTAACCTCATGCTTTAAACCCAACCAAAGTGCAAGAACAAGATCTCTAGGTGGTGCTTTAATTATTGATTGTGCTCAGAAAAAGCACCTTACAAAGCTTTGATGCCTCCGGCACAGCGAACTGGTTCCCTGGCGCAGCTGATCACCCCCTGCAATGCTGTATACTGGATACAGAAGCTTTTGAATGGAGCACTTCATGATGGGACCAATTTACAAAACAGAGTGATGAAAGCTTATCTGCATACAATCAATACTTTGATACTTCTGAAAGATCACTGGAAACTTAGTTTTCCTGGCACTTTTGACTCTGCAGTGCTTTAAAATCCACACAGCAAATACCACAGAAGCACCATACTCCTGTGTGGGGTGAAAAACTATTTCAACCCACTTGCTACTCTTCTAAAGGATTCTTGGATTTGAGTAACCACTAGAAAAAGCACTGCCACTACTTACAGCTCCCCCTAGATGACTGTACAGAGCAGGGTAAGCAGCACAGCCCTCTGCTCTGCTCTGGGGCTGCACCAGTGAGATTTGCATAGAGGAACTTGTCATTTTGCCCTTGCAAGACAAGGAGCTTCTGTGTCAGGCCGCGATAAAGCATCCATTTGGTCAGACACTTCTCTCCCAAGCCACAATAAATAACTTATTTCAGTAGCACAAGCTTGCATGTTATCACCAATGCACTATCTTTAGGATTTTCTTCCAGACTTTTAAATGTGGTTAAGTTCTTTCAGCCAAAGCACAACAGTAGCAGGGAAAAGAGCTGATCTCAGGGGAAAAAGAAAAAGAAAAAAAAAAAAGAAAGAAAGAAAGAAAAAAAGGGTCCAACTTAATCAATTTGCCTATTACCAACAAACATTTTCCAGAACTACATTTCTGTTAAACAGCCACCACTAATGCTGCCACAGTTAAAAATTTGAATTATGAACTGCATTTTAACAAGTTTATTGCTTAGCTTCACAGGACTTCCTTTGGGCTCTAAGTCACTCTGAAGTCTTAGCCCAGAAGCATTTTCAACTAAAAATCATTATTTTAAAGATCTGTCTTACATCAAGTACAAGAGAAGTTTTTTGGAACAGATTAAAATTATGATGTTACACTTTACAGGTCAAACTCAATGCAAAAGAGTAACCATATCTGACATTTGGAGAAGCAGATTAAGAGACAATGGGTCCTCCGAAGATGTTGCACCAGCCAGAACAAGTCTTTTGAATCAAAAATGAAACCTATGAGCTCCTTCCAGTACACCTAGACCACATGCAGTTTTACTTCAAGCACTTATTCTGCATTGCAGGAACACCTCCCTGATTTTGAACAGAATGTAACTTTCCTTTGAATGACACAGTCCATGTTGTCAGCGTTTACTGAAACTATTTTTCTGGTATGTTTCACAAATTAAACCTCAAACTCAGAAAAACCCACCAAGGCTGGAAGGAATCTCCTGGATCTCAGCCTTGCTCTCTCACTCTGCACATCATGGACTAGGTGATACCCCATACACCACCTTCCTCAAGTTTCAGAGCCAACGAAACCATTTCATCTACTTTGAGGAATCTTCCAGTACAGCACAGAACTAGGTATGCTCTGGACAGACTGCTGAAGAAGTATCTCCAGCAATGTGATGTGAAAGATGGCCTGAAACCACAGGATGGTTGTATCAAACATTCCTCTGTGATCAACTTGGATTTCTCTGAACTTCCCTCTGTTTTCCAACAGGAGGATTCAGCACTCTCTTACTTATCAGGACCTGCCCCTGAACTGCTCTCCTGCACAGTGGGTTTCCTGTTTCCTGGATTTTTACCTTCAAAGGAGGAGGAGCTGTTGGGAGTTAATATGACCTTAATTACACTACTGAGCTGCTCACCATTATCAGCTCAGTTTCTGGCAGCAGTAGATCCCCACTGAGCAGACATGTGCAGCTGTTAGGCTTGCTGCTACTCACTGATGTTTCAGTCCCCCCCCCCAATGAAGGCAATAGTACTAGGAAAAAAAAAAAAAAAAAGATTAAAAATTGGCTTGACAAGCTGCCATTTACTGCTCTCCTCCTCTCCTCTTCCTCTCCTGACAGAAGTTAATTTTACCAACAAGGACTTTTATGGGCTACTGAAAGCTAAAGAAAATAGTCTCCTCATCTGATAATAGAAAATCCTGCTAATTTCAGCTACAGAAAGAACGTGTTCATGGAAAAGGGAACTAATACTGAGCAATACAAGTTTTGAGCAACCAGTTGGCTCCACGATGCACAGCCACACGGTTCAAGGTCAAGCTTCTTAAGAGCCAAAGACATACAGAGCTCAGGTCACAGCCTTTCAAAGGTGCTTCTGTGTATGACAAGAGATGGGAATCAGTAACTTGCCTAACAGGTAGAAAAACACATTGATCCTATAGCCAAAATACCATCACTGCTATCTGAACAGACAGACATTGCCCATGTGTGGCTTTATATATATGCAGTAAAATACAGGTTGCTACTGTAGCATCAATGATCCCTAAGTTAATTTACAAGGATAAATCAGGCCACTGACAGCTCTGGAAAGATGGCATTCCTAACACAAGGCTCACGCAAGGGTGGGCATGCAAAATGAAACTGCCCTCAGTAACTGAAAACAAAACAGCTTAACAATCAAAGCCTTCAAGTCCTGCACTGCAAATCAAGTCATCAAATTTTCCCCAAATTATTTCCCCATATTTAAATGCACAGATGAGGCCAAACTAAAGTCAGTACATCTTCAAAAATCATATAGGCTTTTACAGGCACATAAAAACGCAACACTTTGGTTTAGCATTTCCTTTAAAACAGGGGAAAATGAGACAAAACCAAAACCCACAAGTTCCCATTTCATCAGTTTTCCAACCTCAAACTCTCACTTCCACGCAGCTGGACAGTTAAGCTGCAGATACACACTGCCCATTACATACACCCCTTCTATAAGAATGGTACTGTTCAACAGGCCACACCATCACCTGTTGCTACCAAAACTAAGAACAGACTGGTTTAAGTCAGGCAGTTCAGGTGTTTAGAGTATCAACAAAGACTTAAATTTTAAAAACTGAAATCTTTACAATGTATTTTGTTATTTCTAATTACACAATACTAACAAAATCCTCCATGCTCTTTTAATACAAGAACTAATGAGACTTTTCAGTAACAAGCTTTCTTGGGGTACTTTTAACTCTTATTCAAAGGAAAAAGGAAGTTAAATTGTTAAGATTATTTCATGCAGCTAATTAAGCAAAAGATGTGGTAAACTCTGTATTTCCTAAAGGACAAAGCACAGGAGTGAGGGACTTAGGTAATGCTTGAACCACCACCTAGACTGTTGTCAGCTGTGACAATACTTTTTTTTTTCCCCTTTCGTTTTTTAAAGATTTATTCCCAACTAACAGATCGACTGTCCTGCGATTTTTTTTTCCACATGCTACACTTCATCATCCTTCACTTCAAAGCTCTGGAAAACCAGAAGCCTGAAATAGACCACAGTTAATAGTCCTTCTGATTTCTTAGATCCAATTACCACCTGAGCCACCACTGCAATTTAACTTTTACTCAAGTCTTGGCTCTTCCACCACCCAACACAAAGTTTGTATTTGTACTATTAATTCATTGACTACATTTACTTATTTTAAAGTAAAAGAAATTATTTTTGTTGTTAAAAATAACTACCATAAATCAGTTGGGAGTTGCAGTTGAAATACCACTTAACTGTATGATAAGTAGACAATAGGAAAAGCAGATGATAAACACACTGCAACTAAACACAGCAAAAAGAACATCTATCAACTTTTTTTCCCTTTCTAAACTAAGGATCCAGAAACAAACTACTTAAAGAGAACAAATGTACCGTTCATGTACATGTAACCCTGCACACATCCACAGAATACACTACATACTCATACATGATCACAATATAGTCAGTCTGCAAATTAAATCAATGCACTTGAGCACCTTATATTTTGCACTGGTCAGCAACACACAAACAGCAGCCATGAAACAGCCAAAGATGATGTTATTTTCACTCTGCTGAGGGTAAAGCTCTGACCATAAATTATCAGCGAATCTATCAAATGCAAGAATTCAAAAGTCTCAATGATTAGAAAAGTACTGAGTTGGAACACTGGAAAGTGCAAATACCAACTACTCTCATTGCAGTGAGAGGAATCCCAAAGAGAGAATTTTGCTGGGGGAGGGATTTTCCCTGGAAAGCAGAAGTTGAAATGGTTTCTACTAAATATCTTATTAGGTACATTCACGGTCAGAAAAAGTTACCTCCTGCAGCACTGCTTTGCAAGGGGAGGAAAAGACTTACCAATTCTGTCTGACCCCACTTTGAAGTGTGCACACAGTCTTACAGCCATCAGAGGTTTGGCAAAATTTAAACACTTCAAATTAAACTGTCTGGATAAGGAAAAAAAAAAAAACCAACACACAAACTCACAAGAGAAAAGTAAAACAGAGCTACAGCAAGAGGACGGACAAACCAACACCTCATGACTGCAACTGGCCAGTCAAGAGTATGAAGAAAAACTTCCCCCCTCCCTTAGAAACAGGAAAAGTTGTACTGCAGACCAATCATCAGGAAACCGTAGAGGAAACGAGCAGGTTTATCTCACTGAGCCCCTAAAGACTTCTCAGGAAGTACTCCAGGAAGCAATGAAAAGCTTCCCAAGCCAGCCATGGCTGCCAGGAGAGGTCCAGCAGCCAAGTGAGGTCTAAAAAGGGAGGGACAGGGCTCCAGGTGGTGGATTTGAAGACTCCTTCCCCCCGGGGAGCAATAAAGAGGCTTTACCATGTGGGGTGTACTCCTGCCCCTCTCAACAGGTTGATTTGGCCAAGTGCAAAAACCTGCCACCAATAACAGACAAGAATCTTAGCCAACACACAAAGGACTTAAACTTGAGGGGAAAAAAGAAAATAACACATTTACAGTCTATTTCCATCTCTTAATAACACTGCTGATTCCAACAGCAAGCAGAAGCCTTCAAGAGAGTGCACAAAACATTAATATTTTCTGTTGTATAGGTTTCAGAAGTCTGCTATTGCCTTTAGAGAAATTCAAAACCACCCTTCAGGTACCACATGGCTTGTGAGCCATCCAAATCCTCCACTCGTCTCTCCAGCACCGCTGACAAAAATGCACCGTTCGGGTGACTAAAGCCATCAGGTATGCTTCCAAGTGTTACCAACTGTTGCTCCAACTGCTGCTCTGGCAAAGTGCTGAAAGGGCATCCGACACATTTAGAGACCTTTACCAGGCTCTGGAAATAAAACAACCCAACCTTGCTACTCTATATGCAGAGCACTGGATTTCATACACCCATTTCAAGGGGAAGCAGGACACCAGTGAATAAGGCACAAAAGGTAAGTGGACTGTCCAACAGTTTTTTGCAGACTAAAGGGAAGAACCTGCAAGACAGCTCTCTAAACCTGAAAAACACCAAGTAATTGCAAGAACCCCTGTACTTTTAAAACATTGTAGCTTGTTTTCAGAATAATTTGCTATTGAAGCTTATATACCCATCAGTGATTCAGTAGTAAGTTTAGAAAGACTAAAATGCATAGGTACATGTTAAAACCATATCCTGGCCTGCATCCCAGGGAAAGCATATCTGTGAATCACAAATCAATGCTTTTTCATTTGTTCTACTCAAACCCTGCAAATTATTTTTGTTGTTGAAGATTTCTGTTGTAGCCAAGGGGAAAAAGGTTTGCAACACCTCAATAAGAAAAACAAGCAGGCAGACTGCAGACAACCAGATAGAGGAATAAATCCCTGATAAAGTCTGCGTTTGTTCAAGTAATTCATCAAGAGCAGAAAGAATTTGAGGAATAGCTGCTTGACAGGTCAAAATTCAAGTAAAATGATAACAGAAACATTTAGCTGTTTATAGTCACTCTGTTTTCTGCTTTCAGCTTTTTTCCTTTTTTTTTTTTTAACTACTGTAATACATTAAGCAAACTAAGTCACTTTAAGAGAACTGCTATTCCTTGCTATTAAATTCTTTCATGTTCTCCACAGCCGACCAGTAATTCCTATACCTTCCTATACCTCTACCTGACTGGATACTGCTTTTTCATACTCAGAACGCACTCTTGTGTACACAGAAACTAAAACCGGGGCTGTTGAAACCTCAATCATTCCTTCACACAACCTTCTCATATTCTCAAGTTAGGAGCAGTCCTCACAGCTCTAGAATGCACTTGGGAGAAGCGTGTCTGGTGGTTATGTCAGAGGACAGCAAGTCTGGCATTGGACTTCTATTTCAAGCGATGTCAAGGACTGTGACCTTGAACAAGTCACTTCCCCAGATCTTAAGGTACAAGACTTCCATGTGCAAGGAGTTGGGATGCTTAATAGGTTCAGAGTTTTCTTTCAAAAGCAAGGGGCTATTATGAAGGAGTATTTTCAAGTACTAGATCAATAATACTGTAGTTCTGTTTTTTTTTTTTCTTGTCTCAGATTGACACATTATCTTAGGAGAATGGAAATACACAAGGCTCATTACTATAAATACTGAATTCTTCAATAAGAGTGTGTTAAGAACTGATGTTTGTAATCATTCACCTATTTTTAATCAATCATCACAACTGAAACAGACTCAAAATGCATTTCATGTCTTTTCTTCATCACTACTTTTTTTTCCTCTCCTGCTTTTCACTGAAGTTAAACATGTCCCACCCCAAAAGTCACACTTCTCAGTTTCACTTTTCAGTTTCAAAAGCAATCCAGAGCAGTGCTGCTGGGCTGGGGCTGTTCCCTCCAAGATGAGGATATACATCAACAATTTTTGATTAAAATAGAAAACATCCTTATTCATATCAGACAAATCCACTGACTTGTTTCTTTTCTTACTTTTCAAGTAAATGGGGGTTAAATTTAGAGCTAAAACTAAATGTACAGTGACTCTGTTTATAACAACAGTACTCCAAATGCTTTACAGTCCAGTGCCAGTTCAAAGTTTAGATTCTGGCCAACCGACCACTGGAGAAATAATTTAATATTTAATTGCTAAAATAATTTAAAATAAACTATTCTGGTTTTAACTCCACACTTTTATCAGGAACAGGAGGCAAAGCAAACATACTTTTTCCAGAAAAAGAACACCCATAAATTCAAAAGCAAATGGTAGGTTTTGGTGAAGGAAAAGTATTATTCAGCATCCTAGTTAACCACAGAACATCACTGCTGCTCTGCTCTCAGCACACCAGCAGAGAGGTACTTACTTCCAAGAGGGATTTCTTTCAACCCCTTTCCACTATGTACATTGGTTCTGTTAAATTACTAGAAACAAGTTTAAAGATCACTTATCAAGCATGGAATTTTATTTGACACTCACACCCCTGACCCCCCCCACCTGTCAATCCACAATTTCAATTTCTTTTTAACCAGAAAGGTGCAGAAAACACTGGTTTTAAAAACAAGGCTGTGGTAACAAGTCTCTGACAGCACAGAGAAGAAAAAGGCTGTCCTGTACTCGGGCAGATTCATCTGTCACTCCAAAGAAGGTTCCTTCATTTACAAAATTTGCATGGAGGAACACAGCTTCACTCCGGGATTATTTTCTATTTCCAGGTAGCAAAGCTGTCCCCGAACAAACTGCGCTATTTCACAGCTATCTATAGCACATACCAGGCAGCAAGTAATTTTAATCCCAAATCCTCTTCCCCCTTCATTATCCCCAAACTGACACCAACAGCTTTCAGAAAAAGCATCTCTGACTGAGCAACTTTGATGAAACAGGGTCTTTGGATAGAAAGCAGTAGACTATTCCCTGCACTAAAACATTAACTGTGGAGGCTCTGTCAGTCTCTACTCTTCTGTTTGCTACCATCATTAGAAAGCTCTTGCCTCCATAATCAATGCCTTTTGTTTGCATCTGGAAGACTTGAATCACTAAGCCCCAGAACTCAAACAGTTTTACATAAATGTATCTCAGCCAAGGATAGAAATTTTAAAATCTAGTCTTCGTAATGCATGCAAGAACAACTCTGGTTGTCCACCTGAAAGCAATGAAATGCCCTGCCACCCTCAGCAGCTCGTTCCGATCCTTTTAGATTTGATTTTTTTATATAGTACTGCTGGTAACAAATGTCAATAGCAGCTCAATCACAAGAAGCTGGTTTGGTGGAGTCATCTTACAAAGCCTGTGACTTCCCCACAAGTTCTGCATCTTCCTTTCTTGCTTTCATACCACCTCGCTCCCAGAAAATCTCCCAAAAGGAAAATAAGGTGTGGACAGATTTATTTGCCAAGTTAAGTATCCATAACGTGCTCCACGTTCCAAAGCCCTGCTCAGAAAACATGACCTTCTCAACTGAGAATGAAATACATACAAGACCATAAATGAAGGCAAAAAGCAGCCTCTAATTTTAGATATTAGGTTCATATTAAACTAATCAAAGCTATTGATCTATGAAAGTTATCTCAGCCACTTCATTTTAATAGCGTTTTTTGTAATAAATCCTGGTTACGTTTCATTAAAGTTTTCCCCTACTTAGTATTTTATTTTAACTTAGTAATAAGAGCATTTACAGGGCTGAGAGGTGCCCCAAGAACAAGACAGCCAGAATGAAGAAACTGATGCAGCTTAAAGATTTTTTTTTTTTCTTATTTTGAAGAACTCTGTAACTACATTTTATTGACTAGCCAGTGACTGCTAGTGTTTGTGCAGCTCAGCAATGGTCTATTTTCCTATATCAATTACTAAGAAATTCTAAAGTGAGAACTGAGCTTTACATCACAAGTTCTCACACTCCCACTGAGCAGCTACTACAACTGAAAATCTGCAGGATCTCAGTATTGCAGCACAAGTGGGGGGAGAGAGAAAGAAGGAGGGGAGAGAAGAAAACATGAAGACAGACCACACACAAAAAGCTTCTCTGTCCACAGAGTGGCAGAAGCTACACTGAAATCAGTGTCACCAGCCTTAACCTGTGTTACTAAAACCATAGCTGACTGGGGAGGAAGACTTCTCTGGACTGGAAGAGAGTATTTAAAAATTAAATTCTTCTCTAGTTTTCCTCCAGGACTCAAAAAATCTCCACTATGAGAGATTTCTGACTAAGCCTACTCTCCTCCCTGCAGAACCAATAGTATTTCATGACTAATACAGCCCAATGGATAGAGATGCTCTAAGGATGGCTGCATTTCAGTAACAAGCACAAATTTTAGATCACTTTCTCCATTTAAAACCATTTCCAAGCTCCCAGGTTAGAATCAAAACAAGTGTATTCCATGCTCCCCGTCACCCAGCCAACGCTAACTGAATGCAGACTTAGAGGCTTCCCTCCAATCCAGGCAAAAAGGTCACATACAAACAGCTTAAGATCTCCAAACATTCAGGGCCACAGACCAGGTTTCAGCCCTGCCTCTCAATTCCTTGTGTTTCAAAGTAAATCATAACATAATCCCCTAAATACTTCGTTTCCCAAGGCTGTGTTTGTTAAAAACCAGAGCACTGGAAGAACTTTCTAGGGATTCTAGGGAACTTTCTAGTCCCCGTACTTTGACTACCTCTAAATTAATAACAACATTCTGTCTTCAAACATTCTGTCAAAAAGACTCCATTAGGAGAATTTTACTGAACCAAAGGGACAAAGTAAGTGAAAAAGTAAGATTGGCTTTTCAGTCCGTGACTGAATTTGTGGGAAATGTAATAATCTTTTTCTTTATTCTTTGACAAAGAAATCTGAATGCAATCTGTAGTATTCCAATCCTATAGGATTGAATATAGGTGTCATCACTAAGATTATAGACTGATCTCCACAGAGATCAAATCCTCCTCTATAGATATAAAGGGGCAGAGCCTCTTAATCTGGACAGTACAACCAGCATATTGAAAAGAAAAACAGAAACCTCAACTAATCTTTCCTCTTTTCTGGAAATTCACACCCTCTGGGATAAACTCCTGTTTAATCTCCTACTCTTTGACTAACAACTTTCTTCCTACGACTACATGCAGATACTCTGTTTCATATAGATTTCAACATTACCATGACATTCTTGTCCCTTTCTGCCTCCACGAAATCTGAGCAATTTGTAGAAAGCATTCCTGCTGTTTCCCTCCTCCTCCTTTACTACAGCAAGCTGCTACAGCACTAGAATCAGTGCATTTAAGTGTACACAAAAGATAAAAGCTCCCAAGAATATCAAAATCACTTCTCCAAATGGAGTCAAGGGCAACGACCGAAGCCACTGCCACCCCAACTGCAAAAATGAGGGAGGAATCGCAGGAGCACTCCCAACCCACTGCAGAAGCCTGAGCCAGCTCTTCCCATCGCTAAGAAGGTTTTAGGCAAACCTGACTGACTTTGCCTGGAGGAAGTTAGCACTCAAATTATTCTACCAGCTCTTGAGAGGAAGTGGAGCGACTGCTGGCACAGGAGCAACAGAAAACAGCTGGGAATCAGCAAAGTCTCAACAAGCACAGGATGTAGATGGACAACAGTTAAATTCATTTACTGAAATGACCTAAGCTCTTTTGTAAGATTTAGTCCTGGATTCAGATATGCCAGATGATACCCTGGTTACTCAATCTCAAGTGTTCCAGGCAAGGGAGAAGCAGAAACATCAAACACCCTCCCCTTCTGCAAGTCCTTCCACCCAACCCACAAATACTCCTTATTACAGACTCAAGGCAGGTTTAAGGCTTCTCTAAGGGGGAAAGAAAATTTTTTAAGTTGGAAATTCCCTCCATACTACTTCCTAAGAATGACTTACAAGCCTTAAAAACCCCATAAGCTATTACATCAGGGAGAGGTAACTCATTATCTTGCTTAGCTACTCAGAATTAGCCAATTGAGGCAGCCCAAATTTCCACTGACAGCTAACCCTCAACTCCACAGCATCTGAGGGGAAACAGTATCTGTGCCAGACAGCAGGAGTTGCAAAGAGGTAACCAAAGCCCGGTGTACAAGCTACCATAGTGAGAACTCTGAAGAAGCTGAGACAACTTGAATTTCCTCCAGCCCAGCTGCAACCTGTCATCCTTTTTATCAATACACCTACTTGACCCCTACAATATAATCATTATTTTTAAATAATATTCCAGGAAGGTTTAAAGCAACACCTTCATTTGATATACGTAACTGAATTGCTTGCGAATAAGCCTGTTGTTTACTGATTGTAAGAGACAACATGACAGTAATAACCGTACCTCAGTGTGATTTAGAAGCTTCCAATATCAAAGTACTTGTTCTACTTGAAACAGTTCAAACTTCTAAATTCCCTCTCTAAAGCAGACCTGTGCTTGGGAAGTGTTAGCAAGAAGATTACTCCTCAATGGTATTTCAGTAACAGCAGCATTTTTACTACACTTATCTCCTACTTTTGCCTGACAAGTCTTAACTAAATTTAACCCACTAATCCTAACACACCTGAGAGAGACAGCAGCAGCTAACACTATCACTCCTACCTTACACAGGAAAGCAAACCACAAAGTAAGATTACTCAGATTAAGCGATTGACTTGGGGTCACAGGAAGTATATTGTCTATCCAGACAGAATTTGAGCTCTGGATGTACTAACCTCCAGCCCTGAGCTTGAACCAAGAGACCTCTGGCTTTCTGCAAGCTGCTGTAGCAACCAGGCATCTCCTGTTTCTTTTCTCAGCACTACCATCGCTCACGCATACCTGCCTCTGCATTTCAGCACAGCAGATTTAGGGGCTGTGGCTGCCTCTGTTTTATTACTTGCGCCAATGTGTGCTCTGAGGAAGAGCCACACAGCTGCACAGTCCCCCTCAGCTCACACCACACAGCAAAGGTCAGCTCCAACACTGTGCAGCCCCACCCTAATTAACTTTGCAGACCCTGAGACTTCATTTCTCCTTCTCAAAGCAGCTTTTTTCACCATGTACCAGCCCAAGGCACCAATCTCTCACTGCCAGCCTCCCTGTTCCACCAGTAGCCAAAGGAGAGAAATGAGGAAACACGAGTGAGCTGACTTCCACAGCGTGAAGGAACTCACTGAAGTTTCCACCAACCAAGCAGATCCTCGCGGGGTTTTTTAAACCACTGGGAAAAAGAGGTATTGGCAACATCTCACAGCACATCAGCTTGCAACAAGAGTCCAAAAGACCAAAGCAAACCCATTTATTTCTAGCATGTGAAGAGGAGGAAAGAGTTCACAGTCCAGAGCAGCACTCAGTGTAATGTGATGGAATATACAACCAGCATCTCCAGTCACCTTCGAAAAGACAGGAGACCTCCACACCCACCATGGTATTTCAACATATTGACCACTGCAACTAAATAGCACCTGGGCATTAGCCAGAGAAGTCTCTGCAATGAAGTATAAGCAACAACTAAAATCAAAGATCAGATGTGATCAATGACTGGTAGCCTGGAATTACTGTCCTGTAAATTGCTGGTCTTTAGGGTGACAAAGGATAATTAAAATACAAAAGATTCACTAATCACCTTGCACATGATATAAAAGCATTTAAACAGTGTGCATATTATGTGTGTATTTATTTTCAAATATACAAAGAGGTTCCTGCATGTATTACATAAACATCCCCTACACAGAATGTGGTACATCCAAAAACATGAGTGTAACAGTCTGTGGTGAGCTCCACAAGGTGTATCAAAATTCTACATACTTTGAATGTTACACTGAGGCTACAAAAAATAAAAATAAAATGCTGTGTATTAAAGCAGATGTCAACTTTTGCTTCTTGCCTGCCAATGCTGTTGCTGTCAGGTGAGTACTGTTCCTCAGCTACGGGTGCAACTGCAGAGATAGCCTGAAGCCCTTGTTTGAAGAGTGCACCATGGGCCATTCACGTGGACCACTGGAGCACTCAGGCTACGAAGGTCCTACTGGATAAGATTCATAATGAAACCAGGTTTTTTTAAAGACCCTAGTTAATTCTGCTTGAACTCACAGGAAGGAAGACTTAAACTTTCCTCAAGAGACAGACCACGTAATGTGGTATTCCTAAAGGGAAAGGCCTTTTTATTTTAATGACCAAACACCTTTTTTTTTTCCCCTCAGATCTTTTTCATTGCTTTCCCTGCCAAAGCATCAAAACCACAGGAAAAATAAGTCCCTAATGTTGAGTTTCATCAACACCACCATCCCAGATGCCTTTGAGATACTGTGCTCTTCACAAGTAATAATCCAAATTATGGAGATTGGTCAAAGTAATAAAGAAATCATGGCTCTGAAAATCTCCAGAGATATTTTCTCAGCTATTACTTGTTCCCCTTTTACTTTTCACAAAACACTACAAATATGGCATAAGAATTTTTCTTAATCACTGATTTTAGTATTGTCTCATTTGTAGTTGCTATGGATGCAGTATTTTGTTCTACTGAGATGCTATCGTTTGACTTAACTCTTGACAGATGAGTCCTAAAAAAATGGAGCTGCTGGAAACATCCTTAAGTGCAAGGACCATACAGGACTAATTCTGAAAAATCATGGTTCATCTTCAACAAATTACTGTGGTGCAGAATTTTCCTGATGAGGAAGAAGTACAATTTAGTATTAAAATTCAAGGGCCTAACACCTTTCCACATATTTTTAATTCAAATATGCCAGAAGGGACAAAAAAAAAAAAATTACAAACAGCTTTTCTCTTGCCTGATGCATCTTGGTCCAACAGCTTCCTGCTGATTTCTGTAGTTAAATGTTTGACCCTTGCCAGGAATGGGACCCAAAGTGAAAAGAGTCATAGTTTGCCAAATGAAGCAGAATCCACAAACAAGCATCTCACACTGGCTATGGATTGTTTCCTTTGAGAGATTTAAGAGGGAGAAGGGAAGGAAGCCATACTGTGGCTAAGTCTGTGTATTCTTGTGAAATGTATTATTTATAAAACATAAACTAATGCACAAAAATATATCACCTAAGAGAGGAAGGCACTCAGCTTACTCTCCAAAACCTGCTCTGTGTTTTTCCTCTCATCTCCCCCCACTTCCACAAACGCACACTCACTCCCCAGCAAGCCTAGAGAAATGCTTGCTTATCCTGTACTGAGTTTCCACTGCTGAACACAGTCCAACCAGAGAAAGTTGCCACAGAACAAAATTAGTCTCTGAAGATAGTCTTTTCTGTGTGTACATACTGTCAAGCTGTACAAGTCCACGGGAAAATAACATGCATTATTTATTATATATAACACTAGGAAATCTGTAACACAAAGACCATTATGATGCCATTAAAAAGATTTCATATTCAGCTTTCTAGGCATCTTGGGCACACAGCCATTGCTACAATAATTATATTATTTATCACTATGTAAACTAACTGTAATGCTTCATTAAGATAGAGAAAAATGATATCGCTAAGGTCCCTTCAAGAGCCTGTAACTTCCTCCTCAGTTATATGTAGGTTTCCTATCTTTGACTACTGCATCGACTGGACTGCTCAAGATTTTATTCTTTAAGACAAGACAAAGAGGGTCCAAAGCTACCATGTCTGGCCTGGACAGGCATTATGGAGTAACCGTGCATATACTGGACTCTCCTGAACACCATGTCTATAGTTTTAAGCTTCAGTGGTGTACTGCTCCTATAAAAGGCCCCGATCTATTGCCGTATCTCTTTTAATACCAAAAATCCTTGACAGATGCCTTAAGGCCATCTAAGAAGTGAGGTAAGTCTCAGTGCTCTGAACATGTGCTGTGCATCCATGCAGTGCCAGAAGGAGAGGATAACAGTTCTGGCCCCCAACGGGTTAAAAAGGAGACCGGTGGGCATGGAAAGCCACAGCTTCCTGCTATCTATTTGACTAACAGCCTGGCAGGCACAGGCAACTATTGTAAACTAAACCGTCCTGACACATGCATCTCGTTTGAATCAGAAGGATTCCTTCTAACATGGAAAACTACTGACGTGGATTTCGACGTAAGCTATAAGCCTTGGAGAGATTTCAAACATGTTCGACACTGACGTGGTACTAATTGTTCAAAACTCTTAAGATCCACAGGGACAAAAGAGTTGCCGGCAAAGCCTCACTCTCCCTTCTGAGTTTGTGCAACTGGAGCTTCCAAACACAGTAACATTTTCCAACAACAACAGCAACAAAACAATAACAACAACAAAAGGGGGGGCGGGGGGGACGACACACAAACAGGCAAACACTGGCATGTTCTCGGTTTTCCTTCTCCCTCCCAAAAAGATGCTGGTGTGCACCAAAGAGTGGATTGTGCTCTTTGCTGGTGGATTTTCAAAACCACTTAACACTGGCTCTTTTTCATTCCTTGCTATGCAATATGGACAGTCATTAAACCCAGGGGCAGGACATGGAGGTCCTGGTGCCTGACCTTACAGGCTGAACATTCTGCATATGGTTTAGTAAATAAATCGATTTTTTTTTTTTTTTTTTTTTTAAGCATAGCTTCTAAACCAAGATTTATAAATGTGCTGGATTTGGTATTTATGTGATGAAAGGGGAGGTGGTGAACGATGCTATCAGAGGTGCCTGTCTGTGTCACACCAGCATCAGTTGACTGTGTCCTCTGCACTGACTAATACAATTTATGTCAGCACAACCACCACAGGATACTGGATCTGCCTGAATTTACATTACTGGTAATGGCAGAGATGTTTACTGCTCCCATACTCACCAGAAGGCCATATAGTCTAAAAGGCTAAATACTTTTTTTTTTTAAGTGTTCTTATCTCAAAACTGTTATCCAGCTTCTAAAGCAGGATTCAAACAGCTAGAGAGTCAGCATGAACTGCAGTCATTTCCATTTATGACCAGCAGAATTTGCTCTCAAAATAAAGTCAATGTGGCAAGATAAGAGAGACTGGCCACCCAGATCCAGATCAACTGGTCACTAAAGGCCTGTCACTACAGATAAGGGTCATTTAGGAAACACAGCCACAGAAGAGAAACAGGGATTTGCAGCGTGGGGAATTCCTGAGGAGTGATGGTTTTAAGCTTCTAAAGACAGGAAAAACAGGAGGGGTGATAAGTGCTGCAGTTCTTCCCTGCCTGCACACAGTAAACGCTTCCAACCAGGCCGCAGTGATTAAGCTTTTCCAAGCTGACTAGATTATCAGAGAAGGATGGGAAGATTCTTCCTGCCTCGAGTGAACCCCCCTCATTAACGTTGAGAGAAGAAAGGATCAACTTCAGAGTGTGCTGTTACACAGACTGTTATGCCACAGAACACCAAGCATCTACCCCAGCTGATAAAAATCCCAGATCTACCTCACTCTGCATGAAATGAGTAAGGACAGAGGGGGGTCTTTTACAGAAGGAGAAGAGGGAAGACAACGTAAATTTCAAGCACTTGGATATGCAACAAATTGCTCAAGTACACCCTCACAAACTGACTTCACAGCCAGCAGACCCAGTTGCTGTGGAGACCCCAGAACCAACACATTCCCAACTCATGCATTTGAGCCTCTCATGCATTTCCTTACTCAAACCCCAAATGGTATTTTACAGTCAAATACTGTTAGTTACTGAGGAATGCAAGACTTAAAGAATAAGATCAAGATTCCATAAACATTCTTGCTTTCAAGGGTAGGATTAGTGCAGCAGCAACGTTATGGGCATTTCTACAGCCTCTGCATCAAGAAAGGCACTCAGTCATTTGCACAGCAACCAAACTGCACAGTAACCAAATGCCACAGAAGCACAACACACGCTATGCAGCAGGAGTGAATTTCTGCACAAGAGAGAATATTACCATGAAAAGAACCACTGCAATGTCAGCTACAGGGACAAAATCATGCAAGAAAGCAGCGCTCAGTTCCTCTAAACAAGAGAACCCCCCCCCATCCCTTCATTATTGTTTTTGTGTCAAGTTCTGGGATCCTAAGTTCAACAAAGACACGGAACTACTGGAGAGTATCCAATGAAGGGTTACAAGGATGATGAAGGGACTGCAACATCTCTGTGCTGAGGAAAGGCTGAGAGCCCTGGAGCTGTTTAACCTGGAGAAGGCTGAGAAGGGATCTTATCAACATTTATAAATACATGAAGAGTCATGAGGATGGGGCCACTCTCTTTTCAGTGGTGCCCAGCAACAGGACAGGGGCACAAACTGGGACACAGGAAGTTCTACCTCAACATCTGGAAAAACTTCTTTACTGTGAGGGTGCTGAAGCACTGGAACAGGCTAGAGAGAGATTGTGCAGTCTCCTTCTCCAGAGACTTTCAAAACCCATCTGAATGTGATCCTGGGCAACCTGCTCTAGGTGAACTTGGTTTGGCAGAGGGCCCGGACAACATGATCTCCAGATGTTTGTTCCAAAGCCTACCATTCTGTGATGGGCAAAAATAAAAGAGAAATACTGGAAGCTTTAGAAAATGTTTCTTATTGTAATCTAAATCTCTTCTAGCCTGATGCCACCGGGATGGGGACATGAGAATACACACATAGATGCTACACAGCTGTCCAACCATGCTGCTTTCTTCAAGGTTAAAAAAAAAATGTCAGAGTGACCCAGAGTTACTTCCTATCTGCTGCTAACCACATGATTATCAGTGCTAATGTGCAACAGGGCTTCTGCTAGCTACACTGGTAGCTATCTCACTGTAACACTGGAATTGATGGAGTCTTCCCCCTCCCTACCGCACAGATCTTAGCGACACTACAAGAGCAGGGACATCTCTAGCTTTGCATTCAACGAAAGCAGCAGGATTTGAGATGGAGAGGAAGCCCAGAGTAATCAATAATTTATGGAATTACCCAAAAAACAATTCCTCTATCTGTAAATGCATGAGTGGGAAAGCAATTTGGTTCAGTTCTGCATAACAACGCATCAGTAGATTAGTTCCACTGGCGCACCGTCTAACCCTATCAATCTCATCTGGCAGGGCAGCCCGCGCCGAGCGCTGCAGCGTGGCGACAGAGCCTTGCCAGTGGCCTCCCGCCTCCTCTGCTTGCGATGCAGGGAGCTCGTCCTACTCGCAGGAGCAACGTTCAACATCCCCCGTGCCTGGAAGCAGGAGTAAGGGTGCAAAAGATCGGCTCGCAGCCTCGGGCAGTAGTTGTCTGCCTCGGCAGCAGTCAAAGCAGCTTCTCAGTCCTGGGTGACTCCAGGGGAGATTATACAAGGTTCATGTGTGACAAGGAAAGGCAACGATCAGCAGTTGCAGCCAATCAAGTGAAAGATGCTCTGCTGCACAAAAAGTGACACATTTCTGAACAAGCTATACCCTTAAAACATCCCAAAAGATTCACAGATTCTGGCTTATCTCGTAAGTAAAAATAAGCGTTTATTACAATCCCATACAGGTCAATCTCCAGCAGAAACTAGCCCCCAAGGAACCATACTAATGAGAAAGACACAAACAAAACTACACCAAAGAAGGTCTTTATTTACTCTGATACTATCATAATAAATTTCTTCTCCAGGGTGCACTGATCTTCAAACAAACATTATTCTCTCCACCTCCTCTACTGTTGCACTTCTGAAGTTTTCTGTCACAAGTTTTAGGGTCTAATATTCGATGTTTTCTTTCAGTAGCAGACATGCACAAATAGGATGGAATTTTTTACATGACAATTTTCAGGAACTGGAATTTATTTGTTCTTACCTATAAAATAGACTTGAGTGTGAAATCAGGATACCTCTGAAAATCACACACATCAGCCAAGCTAGAAGACAGTCAGCACTTCTTAGAAGTGATTACTTAAACTTATGCTCATGACATAGTCAAGAAAACAGACACTTTTTGTCTATAGCAAAATAGGGATAGATATATTTCTTAACAAGATGGAAAAAAAACAGATATAGAAAAATATGTTAATTATGTTTAAAAAAAATAAAGCCATAAAGAATCAGATTATAGTCAGGTACTGGCATAGAAAAACTCTCTTGAGAAAGTCCCCTCACATGGAGCACTCTACTAGTTAGCAGCACAGATAAGCCTTCTGTAAAACCAACCTTCTCACGTTTCACCCTAAAACCAGTAAAAACCAGGCCTGGGCTCATATCATGCAAAACAGAGTTCCAGGCTAAATGCTGACAAGAAAGCTCCTCATCACCCCCAGGTAACATCGCTTTAAGCCCTGCCCACTTGGAGTCCCTGATTACTGTGTTATTCCAGACCACAGACTGAAACGGCCTCTGAAATAACCAGGGCCGGTTCCACAAGAGCTTTGCAGATTACAACCCAGACCTAAAACCACGTCTGATAACGTACCGGAAGCAGGTGTAGTGTCAGCCGTATCAGGAACCAAGGCATCCCACTGCTAGATCCCTAACTGAACTGAGAGGAGATTCACCATGCTAGAAAAGTTTCGTGAAGTACAAGGTTTGGGGAGAAAGAAAATGGTTTCACTTCACTTTCCATTTCTAACAAAAACCCAACCAAGCAACCAACCAACCAAACCCCAAAACCCTCCCCCAGTACACCAACACTCTCTACCACTACCACCCCCAATCCAACCCTACTTCGTAAATGAACCCATTGTTTCTAAAATGCTGATAGGTAAGTTGCAAGATGACTCTAACTTCTCCACATTCAGGCAGAAGCAAAGTCTTAAGAGGGCAGATGACCCAAGGCGGACTCAGTTGTCTCAACAAGAGGCATTTTCAAGAGAATAGGTGCAAAATCCTATAGGCCTGTGGTGTGCATCTCCACCCTCCTCCCCACACCCTGAAACGGGATACCCCTTTACCCTGCACCACACAGAAGCTTGAAATGAAGATCCACATTCAGAAGAGGACTAAACCTTCTGTCAGAATTTACACATGAAAGGCAGGATGCAGCTCATTCCTTAGCAACTACTTTTTTCTTTCTTTTTCTTTTTTTTTAAAGCAAGCAGGACTTTTCTTTTTGATAAAATTAAAATCGAGACCTTTTTTGTTTCAGAAAGATTCCAATTTTCACCTGCTAAAGGCACGCTCGACAGACATGGGTTGTTTCTGCTGGAGCTAGAAGATGGCTCAATACAGTTTTTTCCTAGGGAACGGAAGACGTGAAGAAGAGGCCACGCAGGGTGGGCGACAGGAGACAGTAGACAGACGACTCATGAACTGACACATCCGAACAAGTGAATGACATGCACTTATACCAAAGGTCTTCACTGAGTGACACACAGATCACTGGCAGCCCTTCGACATCTCTAAAAGGTATGGTATTCTGTCCCCACTTGACAGGCTTCGGAAACCATCCTACCTCTTCAGCAGAGAGCCATCAAGTACCAGAGGAGAACACACACTTCATAAGCCTCCATATTTTACCATTTCTCTCCCATTGCACGCTGGATGCTTCCCAAGTAACTCCACTAAAATATTTCAGTATTAAGAGATGGAATTTTTTACAATTATTATTGCTGAAAAATATGCCTTATTGGTTACATGACAATAGAAAACATGCCAACAGAATACTTAGCACTCAAAAAGGCCCTAAACACCCACAAAGCAGGCTTGGGAAACAGCAGAAACTGGTTTCCATATCTGCTTGCCAAGCCTACTGCACTTAGGGTATAATATAAAACCCAGCCTAAACTTGCCTCAGCTGCACCCAAGGACCCTGCAGCACCTTCACGCTTGTGTCACTACAAGCGTTTGCAGGGCTGCACAGTGTTCTGGATCAGGAAACTTGATCCAGGTTAAAAATACAGTTTATTTTTTAGAACCAAGTTATTTTTAACCCTGATGAAGTTCTCTGCTCCCAGTCACTGCTAGAGCCCATAAACAATTGTACCAGCACAGAGAATGGTACAGGACAAGGAAGCATTTAACCCAGCCATGTTACTGAGAAAGGCAAAATTAAAAGATGAAAAAAAGCTTAGCTATTTCTGTACAGCTGTGCTTTGGACTGATGACTGCCATCTTCAAGTTATCTTCCTTTAATACCCATGAAATATAAACTTCATTACCACTGCAGTGACCCTCATACAGTTCTTATATTCCCGGATGCTACTAGAGAATCATCAGATGTTCTATCAACCCTACAACCCTCTGAAGATCACTCCCCTTCCCTGACCATTATCAGCTCTGGCTCCATTTAAGACAAGATCCCTAGAACTCAAATGGAGACCCCAGGGGAGAAAACACAAAACAAATAAACAAACAAATCCAAACAAAATAAAAATAAAACACCAACCACCCACACATGAAAACTATTTCTGACTCCAGAGGTTTTAGTTTTCCCACTGCCTCTTTTCTTTTGAAAGTTTTCTTCACAGTGGTAACAGCCAGAGAGGATTTTTGGTATGTCAGCCTCGCTCTGCACAAGAGATGTGAAACCCATCCTAGCCCCACACTGGGAACCATCAGCCCATGTCCTCCTACCCAGGTATGGGGAGGAACACCAGCTTCCATGCAGAAGCAATGATGTAAGTACAGTCGCCTTTGATACCAAATTTAAGTAGTCACAGGGCTAAATTATTTTCACTACCATTTCAAGCTTCTACCAATAAAGAAATATGTCAGTAAGATCCCAAATCAACACCGTGTGCCACCAAACAGCCTTTTTGGTAGAGATTCTTTTATTCCAAAGGAAATAAGTGTCATCTTTTCACATGTGCTGATGTGGCACTTACAAGGAAAGCATACTTTCCTTCTTAATTTGATACTTATAAAGAAGATTAAGTCATGAATCTTCAAATAGAGGCATAATAATACACACATCTTTACTCTTTCAAACTTGAAGTGCTCTGTTTTACAAGAGTGGAAATATTAAAAAAGGTATCTCATTGCACCAACGCTTAAAAAGTAGATTTGCACGCAGCAAGAGAGGTTTGCAGCTTTCGCTATTTCAGCGCTTCTTATGAAGGCAATGCCCAGATGAAGCTTTGTTACTTCCAACACAATCCGAAAAATTCACGTTCAACACTGATTTACGTAGGTGTGGTCAGAAGCAGCAACTGAAGGCACGCAGCTGCTGGAGCTTCCCTGGGATTATGCGGCAACCCAGCACAACACGAAGGAATTTATCTTGTGGTGGGTCTGGCAAAGTTAAAAAAAAAACACCACAACCAACACCACACAAAAAAAAGGCAAACACCCAATGCTTTTGCTGCCTTTTTTTTTTATTATTTTTAAGTAAAATTGCTCCCAACTATGAGGATGAAACTCATTTGTGCTTTTCAACATCCAAGAAATTTTAAAGGCAACTATGGGTAGATGAATGGGAAGAACTAATGTGGATTGCAGTTGAAGCTTCTACCTCAAGAAATGCTTTTCTAGTTACTTCTAAAAAAATGACCAGATTAAGTAATTTGTAAAATATGTAACTGTTTGACAGTACGTATTGTTTTCATGCAAGTCTGAAATCCAAAGATTTCACATCATCTACTTAAATGCATATAAGCATGGCTATTTTTTTTCCTTTTACTTGCTTGATTTGCAATGACATTTTTAAATTAAAAAAACTTCGCAGATACAACTTCAAGTATTTCAGGGTTTTGGATGAGGTAACAGGTAAGGGTAATCTCTTGCAGAATTTTAACATGATCCTCATGCAAAAGCTCTCTTCAACATTAAACTGTTGGGGATTATGTGATGTGTAAAATGCATTTTTCTCCCTGAAAAGCTATCATTCTAGTCCTCAATTCTTGCCTCAGAACATCACCCTGTAACACAGGGCTCAAATATTTAATAAAAAGATTGTCTGATCTAATGTTTCTTAAGATAATGTTTCAAAACATTCCAACAAGCTTTGCAACCAGTATCACTGTTTTTCATTCGCTTCTTGGGAGCAACACAGCAGCTGCTTTGCAAGTGAATAACTGTACATCACAGATAAGTCTACAAAGCCACGATGACAGTATTAGATTGAAAAAAACAAGGAAAACATCAAACAGTTGCATACTCTAAACTACTTAGGCCTGTGTAATTCTAGAGAAAAAGTCCCTTCAGTAAGTGCTGATTCAAGCAGTGAATACCTCCACTGAATGCTCAGTCAAAAAGATACCATTTGGAATACAACAATGCCTCCAGTACTAAGCTGTGGCATCAGTAATTAAAAATATAATACCAATTTCTATCACTTGAGTTCTTCCAAGACTGACACTTAAAGTTCTCCCTTCCAGTACTGACTACACCTGACCCTCCTTCACTTACAAGATCTGAGAAGGTAGCAGCCCAAGGTAGCACGCCTGCCATACAAGAACACAAATAAGCCCACAGCACATCTGAAATGGCACTCTTAAAATGCAAAACAGTCTGTAGCTCAGCACACTGGTACTCACAACCTGCGGAATGCTCTGCATATTTTTAAAAGGTTTACTATTTTTGGCAGGAAGATGAGGGGAATTCGGCAGTCTTGCCTACAGTTCTGAAAGTGTTGCCTAAAGAAGACTGCAACCTTCACGCTGCTGGTGCATGGAAGCGGTAATGCTATCCTACTGGATTTAGCGGAAGGAAAAGCAACTACTAAAATAGTAAAATAGTTTCTTCCTTGCTATCCAGAGTTTTCCTTTCATATAAGTCTCATCCAAAAAGCAAAACAAGCCAAATGAAATGAATAAATTGACAGAACCGTGCCAGTAATTCTCAAATTGGCCCAGATTTACTAAAACGTAACTGCTTCCAACAACCAGCCACCTCCAAGCCTTGGTTTTTCCCCACAGGCATTTCCAGGAGAGTCCTCCATGTTAAAAATAGGGACAAGGAAGATCACTAAATAAACTTTTTGCAGTTCACAGTTCACTACTGCCCAGTGCTAGACTTCAGCAGAGCAGCCACGCTAGACCAAAGAGCTTAGTCTATGCGTGTCAGACAAGAAGAAAATACCAAGATACAGCATGAGATAGCAACCCTGATGTCTTGTCTGCAAGACACAAAACAACAGAGAACTGTTTGCCACCTGTGAGCTGGGGAAAAAAAAAAAAGCAACAAAGCAAGCCCACTGTTTCTCCACTTGTTTGGATTCACTTTCATTGCACTGATAAAAATTTTGCCGGCTGAACTCATCTGCTGCATAGCTAATGTAGGCTTTCTTTGTGAGTAAACTAAAGGCTGATGCTCAGACAGTGGATTATGAGCCACACAAAAGCGATGTGCTTTCCATCCGTACAAACCCAGCTACAGGGAACCCAAACAGAGCAAAGAGACCACTTACAGCGCTCCAGCCAACTCGCGGGGAAAAGAGCCCTAATAAACAAAGCATTATGAATTATAACTAGGGTCCTGGAAAACATGTTTGTTTCTACAAACGTAACCTGACCAAGTCAATCTTTCTCAGTCAATGCAGTACACAGAGATGACTCCCTGGAGGATTTATTTGAAAGACTTAAACTATTTTAGAATTAGCGTTTACTGGATCTTCCTTCTAGTTTCAGCAATTAAAATGCTCACTATCCACTCACATTTCAGTACATCCCCAATTCTAGCAAGTGAATAAAGGAGCAAGCAAAACAAACCGACATCACCTTCTCGTGCTAAGTCTGTAGACCATAGTTACACATAAAACTGATGCACAGCAAAGTTTTTTACTTTAAAATTCCATAGGTGCAGCACATTCATGGAGGAAACTCTCACAGAAGGCCATGTCCTTGTCATTGCTACTAAGCTGGCAAAACACAACCTTCTAGCTGGATTACCAGACAAGCAGCACGTGATTCTCTTTTGCTATTAGTGTCTTAGGCTTGTGAATCTGATCAAGTCACTTAAGTATTCTGTATCTCATTTTCCCCATACATGAGCATAAAGTTCCTCCTGACCCTTCCAATGGCATTCTTCCACAGCCAAATGCTCCTCACAATCAGGACATTTTCCCTGATGTGCAGATCCAAGCCTCACTCGTTCTAGTTCACTTCACCTTTACCTTTTCAAGCCATACCATATTTTCTGAGAAGGGATCCTACAGGAAGGACTTCAGTAGTGTTCACTCAGAAATGTACACAGACTTCTGTCTTTCTGATATTTTCCTACTACAACATTCAATTTTCTACATTTGCAACCTACAAACCAGTTATTCCCAAGGGAAACTGTACCATTTAAAACAAACAAAATCCCCTCTCAATACATTTTTTGCTTGCTAACAGCTTATTTTATTAGAGGAAAATCTTTCCCAATTCCTCTGGACCCCAAAGAACAGTCATGCTCACAGAAGACTACAAAAGGATGCTCCTAGATACCCAGGTGACTAGAGCTGACTATAAAACCATCCCATGTATCCGAATTGTTTGGCTTCTGTAAAATGAAAATAAATATGCACCAAAACTGCATTCATAATATATTCCTGAGTGATACCGGGACCAAAACAATCTGACCAAACGTGTTATTTCATGTCAAATGATGCTTTTTTTGGTGCTGTCTGGAGCAGCCTCTCTTAACAACTGATGGCAGATCAGACAGCAAGTCAGACACTGCAGGACTGCGGCAAGGCTGACATGTTTATGAAACAACAGAAGTCACTCAGTCTCCCTTTTTGCAGGCTACCCGCTAAGAAACACTAAGTACAAAATTGACCTATTTTCCTAGGCCAAATATACATGATTGCTTCCTAACTAGACAGCTTTTACACCACTGTTAATAAAACTCCAAGAAGACGACACTTCAACCACAAAGTCAAGAAAGAAAGGTTCACTGGTCAGGGGTTTTTCTGGCAGTCATGGCAGGTGTTATTTTTGAAATGCCTGTTCCCCCTGCTCCCCCTCACAATGAGGAAGAGGTGGTGTCAGGATGCATATACACTGCAGGCTTCTTAGCAAATAGCAGAATTCATGTTCCCAAAAACATACCTGCAGCAACATTTCAGCAGTTAATTGATTTCACCTTCCCATTCACCTTGACCATTCTATTTCAGAATGACACTGCTCACACACTTTTTATGCCTCACTAGACTGGGCTTAGAGATGAGAAAAGGGTTTCATTTTTAATGCAGATAGCTTTAAGTAAAAAACAATTTCCTAATAGAGCTGGATCCTGAATGAATTATAAAAGATGATGCTTCCCTTATTTTCAAGATTTTAGGAGAGTTAAAGCATGTGATTTGTACAGCATTTCATTCAAGCTGCTAACAGGTAACATTAGCCTCACTTGCTAAGGTGCATTTTTAAAAAATAATTTAAAAAAAATTCCTTCCTCAACTCTTTAAGAAGCTGAAAGAAAAATCTATAAACTGTCTTCTTGGATCTTTATACTCAAGTGATGAATGTAAGTCTCTTTTTCTTAATGTGCTTCCACAAAAACTCCAGCATACCCACCCAAACAGATTTATTTTGCAGAAGCAAGCTGCATGACTGTCATATAATCCTGCACGTCACTGGTTCAGTGCAAGATAATGAAATAGGGTTATACAGGAACAGAAATGCATTTAATGACAAAATATTCAAGCAAGATGCTCATCAATTCTTTATGTTGTATTTAAAAGGTACCTACAACCACTCACAAACATTAATTGGTGCACCACAATACTCACATTAAGTAAGATTATCCTCCTTATTGGACAGATGGGACACTGCAACTTAACTGACTTTCCCATAAAGCAAAGCATACGAGAGATACTACACTGAGCCCAGTCTAACACCTTAAAGTGCAAAACCATTTTTACTTGCTGCCCATACACAGAAACATAACGCAGAGCAAACACAAATACCATCAACCAGAATATAGTTAGACAGCTTCAAAATTCAGACACCCGAGAACAAGTTCTGATTGATCTAAATACTGTGATATAATTAAGATTCTAAAATACTGAAAAAGGGAACCAAAAAATCAGTTTGAGGACTATGCAAAATATTTTATGTAGAGAACAACAGTAATAAATTACCTTACTTCTCTTACCAAGCACAGTCACTGCAATTTTAAATGTGTGACTATGTAAATTTCTGTATACAGAAAACATTAAATATCAAACAAGCTGACATGGTTCAAAACATTATCAACAGTGTTTAGCATATAAATTAACACAGACACAAAACGTCTACAAACATTTATTTTTAAACTGTTGGGAACACAGTAAATTATTAAGTATTTTTTCTTCTTTACTCACAGGAAAATGCAAGAATATAGAGCACAAGAAACGTTGCTCAGCATCTTTCTAGAACTAATACATTTAATATGCATCAAGTGTGCTGGAAAACAGGCCTTTGTCTCACAGAAAGGTGCATTTCCAAAGAGAAACAACAAAACAAAACAAACACAAATAAATATGGCAAGACTTGACATTCATCAGTTACGTCTGTTAATATTTTAATGACACCAGTGATCTAACAATCAAGCTTTTGAAAGATAAAACAAGATAAAACTAAATTATTCTTCAAACAAAAATAGATACGGCTTCTTTTACAAGCTTCAAAATTAGCCACCCCAGCTTTCTGTGCTTTTGTTTTAGATATTTAAAAACAGGCAGCATTATTTTCCTTCTTCCCAAATCCAAACTTTCCAAATGAGGCATAACAAAACAAGCTGAAGTCCTGACTTAACTTACACGGCAAGCTACAGGCACACAGGGGAATCTGTGGTGCCAGTGCAGTTCACAACAATGTTGTTATCAGAGAAAGCACTGACATCCAACATTTAATCTACCATCAAAACTGAAGTCTACATTCTCTCTCACCAGTACCTCAAAAACTCATTTGCAGTAAGAACTGATCCATGCTTTCACAAGACACATTAGAAAGTAATTACATTTATTTTCTGGTTGATTTTTGGACTCAAATAAAACATATCCCTAGGCTATAACCAGCAAGAGATTCTTCCCTTCAAATTGAATTACTGGTTACTTTTCTGCACTCCTTGTTGGGGTTAAAAAAAAAAAAAAAAAAAAAAGTGCCTGGGGTTCCACAAGGCCTTTCTCCTGCCATAAAACAATCAAAGCTCCATGGCCATTTTCCCACCCAAACAATAAAAGCCATAAACACTATTCAGACATTCCCAAAACTCATGGATTAACAAAAGAGGATGAAGGGCGTAGGGGGGGTAAAATGAGGTCTGACAACAACAAACCCTGGGGAATGCACAGGACTGGGGAGATTCCATAAAACCAGATACAGCCACGTGACCCATGCACAGGCTTAAGTTGCTTTCAAGCCCACAAAATTAGAGAGGAGTTTACACATAGGAAGAGAACCTGCAAAAACTTTCCTCATGTATTTGCAAAAGACAGACCCAGCTCAGGTGCTGTTCTGACACTAAGCCAGTAGACATGGGAGTTGGAAGAAAAGGCAAGGGGAGAGGAAGAGCTCTGCAGTTGCTTAGACCAACAAGAGACACCAGCTGTTGCAAGAGGGCTGTACTAGCTACATAGCCAATGACTGCTTTCCACCAAAAACCAAATTAATTCTGGCTGCTAGAGGGGAAGCAACAATGGAAAGGTGGGCTTTCAAACAGAGCAGCAAGCATTTCTGATGAAATTGCTCCACACTGGGATGCAAGTGCAGCATCTTTCCCATCTCTCTCCACTTTCAGGGCAGATCATGGAGATGCAGATGCTAGTTTTGGAGCTTCCACTGCGAACTGCAGTGGAATCATGGTGCACACCCTCTGGCTGGATTCAACAGGAGTTGAATGGGACCCAATTCCACTGTTAAGCTTTTCCAGCTATCTGCAGAAATAGCTGCAATAATCAAAGGCTCTATGCCTTCCAGGCATAAAACCAGAAGAATGAAAAAAGCAAGGGAAAGGCCCAGTGAAACTCCTGTTGAAGTCAACTGGCAAATTAGTTTCAAGATGCCTGCTTCAATAAATAAATGCAGTGTAACTGGACAATGTAGGAATTACTACTATAGATTAAATAAGCCACTTTTTGTTGGCCTGATCTAAAACAAACAATTAATCAGTTATACGAGTGGCATAAAAGCCTGGGTATAAACAGCCATGTCAAGTGCATTGTCTGTCTTCAAGTAAATTATATTAATGAACTAAAATTGTTTGGTTGTTTTTCACACCATGGAACAATGTTTACACTTGGCAAAATCCTCTGGCCTAGATTTGCAAACAAGACTATTGGTTTAAGGCACCTTACATCTGAGCTCTCCTACCACCCATCAGAGCGCTGCGGACTAGAATACTTAAGATAAATAAAACCAATCAATCAGGGTATCTCACTGAAAATCCAAATTTCACCACTGTTATCACTATTGTCCTAGGATGGAGCAAGGCACAGAGAAAGGCTTAGCATTAATTTAGAAGCTCTGTTTTGCAAACTGGTTTTGGCAGAATGTCCAGAGATTAAGAACACGACAGGAGCGTGAGTGAACAATGAAAGTTCACTTGATGAGGACAGACCTCTACAAACTCATCTCAGTCTATGCTTTACCAGAAGCTGCTGATACACGCACCGCTGTGACTCAAGCTACCAAATAGTTTGTCCACCCAAGGCACAGCCCAAAATAGCAGCAATAAGGGATGTAAGAAAATTCTTGTGCATTGGTAACATGAAAGGCTGCTGCTTTGTCATTTTCCATCAGGCAGCAGTCCATGGGGGCAACCTTTCTGAAGATGGCTTGCACCCTCCGTGTTTTATCAATACCTGCTCAGGCCTTTCGATCAGCCAACTGGAGATCAGCACATCCTTTGTTCTGACAGGAAGCAACAAGTCTGTCAGAGGGGTACATCATTTATAAGTTACCCAACACCACAGAACCCAAGAGTCTGAAACCATTACTCTACTCCAGAGACTTTCTACAGCTGCAATTTACAAAACAGTGCTGAAGATGAATCAAGCAGCTCTCTATAATGCATGCTGCAAAGCAGACCATCTGGCCCAGAATATTTTTCTCTATAATTACTATTTTCTTGCCTAGTCCTACACAATAGGTAGTGAGAACACAGACTACAACCCTGTCAACAGAGGTCTTGCAAAAGAAATGCATATAAAAGACGACCCTTGAGAATACTTTTGTCACCTAGCGACAGAACTGCTACAGATGCAAGAGTCATTCAAGTACAGATAATTATTTATCTGGAAGTCATTTTGAGATGCAATTCCTTCATACAATTAAGGCAGCTCAGTTCATGAAGCACCGAGGCAGACTCAAACAAGTTTGCAATCACTAACTTGCATCCATTGCTTGTGTTCAGAATAGAAGGTCTTGCTAAACCAGAGTGCCCGGTCCCTGTCAAACTGGTTCATCACTTGCCTCTGGGTGTCCCATTAGCTCTCACATCTGCAGCAGCACAAACACTGTGTTTTTATTATTTCTGCTAATCTTACTTACCATATATTACGTACAACAGCCTAAGTGTTCATTACTGTAGCATATAGGTAGCTTAAACCAAACCTGCTTGGCAAGAATAGAAAAAAGTTACTAGCACAACAAAGCACTTAAGAAGAAGATCAAGAGAGAGTTTAAGAAGAAGATCAAGAGAGAGTTCAATACATCCTTCATCTAATTTTACTCAAATATGCATTATTATAATGACATCTGTAGACTCTTCCTCTGTTGGTTACTGCAATCACAACACTTCTTCCATTATCATATCCTAGAAAGCTACTGTTTGCAGGCTGTCTCTCCAACAGTACAATTACAAGATCCACCTTCTGTACCCACTCTTCCAGGTAATACAGTTCAAGGTCTCTCCAGGTACTTCAAATGCTTCGTGGCAGTGGCCCAAGCTATCAGAGAGATTACCTCTCAGTGCTGTGACTGCAACCTCCCACAGCCGCTGGATTTCACTAGGCAATCACTGGGAAACAAAAAAATCCAAATCTTAAAAGCACAGAAAGCAGAACCTTCATGTAAACTGACGCCAGAAAGTAAAATGACCTAAGACCTCAAGGCTTCCAAACTAATGTAGATGCATATTCCTTTGACTCTAGCTCTCCTGCAATTACTTTTTCATCCAGAAGACACACCCACTCACCCACACAAACCAAAACAAGCCCAACACAAACCCTACAAATTTAATCAAGGAAGGAAGAGCCAGCATGAGATGTTTATTTCTATTTTTAAATACTTGGGAGGTGCCCCAATGCTCCCTGCCTAGATAGATAACTAAGTAGGTGCTCCAGAACAGTGAGATCCAGTGCACGATCTGGCACGAGCAGGCACATCCAAACAGCAAAACATCAGAGCAGCTCAAAAGGCTATTAAGCAAGCTATTAAGAAAGGCTTTTGAAATAATTTGTTTCCTCTAAGCCAACACAGACAGTAACTTCGAATGTTGCTGCAGAAAAGTACATATATATATATATATATATATATATATATGTACTCAAGCACACCAAAATGCTCTAAGCAGCACTATGGTTTACAGCGAACAAGACAGTCTCCTCCTCGTTCCCACAGTTCATTTCTGCCTCAAGCAAAGTTGGTTGCCGCTCTGGTCGCTCTCTCCCTCGCCCAAATGGTTTGCATAGCAGATTTGCTGAAACATCAAGTTTTAACCAGGCCCTAATCCTGCTGACTTTTCTCGCAAAACTGCTGGAAAGGAATTCCTCCTGGCAGCTGCAGTGCCTCTGCTCATTAGTTTACCAAGCAGCAGCAGAACGAAACAGACAGGCACATCATTTCTGTGCTGCTGCTGCTGCAGCAGAGAGTAGCGATAAGGACCAGGCAGGCAAAGGAAAGGCCCCCGGTTTCTCAAATGGAAGGGGAGGACAGAAAAAGCAGACTTCTTCACAGGGAGACAGCAGCATGGTTTGTGAAAACCCAGGCAAGTTACTGCCATGCTTGCTGCTGTTGCTGGGATCACAAGCTAGGAGGAAACTCCCCTTTTCCTTCCTTGCCTCTACTAGCAAGATTCAGGGGTGGGGTTGTCATCATTTGGGGTTTTTTAACTCCTGCTTTAAGACACTGTGTTTACCAGGAATGGCACAGAGTTTTTTTGCACCAATTCCAATGACTCCTGGATACTAAAAGAATGAGTAGGATAACACTGCAAAATAGCTGTCCACTTGCTCATGACATTCTTTGTGCAGACAGCACCCGCACATACAGGTCAGATCATGCAGCCCACGCAGCATGTAGGGAAAAGCAGCCGGTTTTACTTCTTGCTATACAATTCCATTGAAGTCACCTTGTTACAGATAATATTTATTAAGCATGCTTAATGTAAACAAAGTACATCTCTTGGGGGATCTGCACAGAGCTTTGCACCATTTATGGTGACTGGTAATCCCAGTGTTGTTCAATGGTAATTCCTCCTCCTCCCTCATCCCAAACCAGCTATCATTTTAATAAATGTTTACTAAGCAGTCAAGAAAAGCAGGTAAGCTTCACAGCTTGAAGTCTTCAGGTATTACATGTATGATGTTGAATTTATCTAACTGGGAAGCATATGGACACTGCATCCAGAGCCCTAACATCACACCATAAGTACAGCACACAGATCCAACTGTGATTAAAACAGTGCCACGCTACAGCAATGCCAGTTCGAATAAAATGTTCCTTTCAGCCCAGTTCTCAAATCAAAGCACCTAGAGGCTGGGATCACCACAGATTTCAGTGGCCTACCACTTCTACCAGACACTGCCATACTGAAAGCTTTCTACTGCACTTCCCACTAAAAACGCCCTCTCACTGTTACCTATATATTTCAATTTTTTTTCCTAAAAAACCATCTACCACATACAGACAATTCTGACCATACCAAGAAGCTTCTTACAAGTAGAAAATTATAAAAAATTTGCCTAGAAAGAATTTTATATTTTCTGTCTGTAAGATATATTCCAATTACTCTCCTCCAATTATTCTTCTGTAAACAAGTTGATCCTAAACCAGCCCCTGAATTTAACAAACTCTCTACAGCTGGTTTGCTGGAAGGAGTATTGGTTTTCACTGCTATCACTCTCCATTTTCTGGAGCAAGGTATTACTGATTATTTTCATTTCTCGTCTACAGAAGAGACATGGATGCACACAAACAACTGCAGTGAGTGGAAGAGGAAGAATGCTTCATCTCCGAATTAAGGATTTGCATACTGGGTTTTATCTGTAACACCCACTGAAGTATTTTATCCCAGACTCTCAGATCACAAAAGACAGAGCAGACAGTGACTCACTGCAATTTCAGTTCTGCATGTAGTGTTTCACGTGGACCAGTCAATTCTGATTCTGCCAAACAGCCTTCATCAAGCACTTAAAAAGTAAAGCATCTTCTCCAAGAGAGAGTTCTTATTCATGTGCTGCCTTCATGAGGAAAGCTCCAGAGATGGAAGGGAATTCAGGCAATGTTTCCCCTTTGTGCTGTAATGATTTAAAATTCAATTAATACTACATGGGGAGGCACTGATTCTGAAACACCTGCCTTAGTGATAACCGGATTAAGACCTCCAAACTTGCTCCATACCGAACAGCAGCAGACTGCCAAGTGACAGCAGTTGTCAATATCGACCAACTGGAGGCCAGGTTTTCTATTAAATCCTAGACCAATCTTTAAAGAGAATTCTCCACAAAACAGGGGGATATATATATATATATATATATATATATAAAGAAAAAAAGAAAT
>JANIJG010008426.1:21919-41665 GCA_024611175.1 Megaceryle torquata | reverse complement strand
TCTTTAAAGAGAATTCTCCACAAAACAGGGGGATATATATATATATATATATATATATATAAAGAAAAAAAGAAATAAATAATAGTTATCACTTGACAGCTCTGAATTTGGTTAGCCAGAAGTCTGAATTTGTTTAGCTCCTCCTCTGCACGCTCTGAAGGATGGAGGCTGGCAGTGCTCCTATCAGATCCTTTCAAATTCCTTCAAGGGAAGGGAGAAAGCCAAATAAAGGGTAACGCCACCCACAGAGACAGTGCTACTCACTAATCAATATATTGTGCACACTGGAGAGAACAGCTTGAAGATAGATTTTGGGGCAAAAGGCCGGGCAGGGTGCAGAAAGAAGAGCTGATTTCAGTGTGAGAAGAGCCAGTACATTTGGGGTTGGGTTTGGGCTTTTCCCCCCTCGCTTCCCTTACAAAACAGGGGTTTCTTTGGATTACTTTGGGTAGCAAGAGGCTTCTTGGATTAACACAAAGTGCCTCAGAATGAAGACCATGCTTGTCTGAAATCCGGGGAGAAATCTTGAGATTGGTGTGCCAGCCCAGTAATTAACAAAGTAAAAGACCTTCCTACCTTTTTAGTGCCACAAACTATTTCAACCACAGAACAAGGAGTTGATTTTTTTTTTTTTTTTAGCCTTTACACCCCTTCATCACACTCGCATATCGTGACCTATTCAAGCCACACTTAAAAGCTCGATCCCAGTGCTCAGTGATACATAACTTCCATTTTAGTGAAACAATCCATCTGCTCCATGTGACTCAGAGCCTGCTTTAAGAATGCAATACTGTTTAGGCCAACGGTTGCACCGCACAAAGTGTTTTGTTCACATGCATTCCTTTGGGATGACAGAGCCTATCCACGGCCCGTAACGGTTGGGGCCTGTGGTTTTTTTCCCTCATCTGCTGAATGCTGCAGTGACTAAGCTGACAAAAATTCCTAGCCAATTATAAACCCACTTAAAGAGACAGGCAATCCCCCTGCAACCTTCTCTTGCCATCCTATACGGGAAGTTTCTATACATAGAAAAACATCTCCTCCTCCCAAGGCCTGCACTGATAAAAAAGACTTTCTCTGCGCGCTCAACACTTCAAACATGCTTCCTAAATGGCATCATTTCCCAAAACTATAACCTTTAATTATCCATATATATCCCTCACACATCAACCGAAAAAAAAAGAAAAAGAAATGAAATAAATACGAGAAAGAGACCCCTTAATTGAGTTCCCCTAGTAAAAAGGTAGAGAAGCCGTTAATGGAGGGAGAACGAGTATGTTGGGCAGAGATGAGGCTCAGCAGCTATAGGGCATTGTTTATGACAAAGGGAACAGTTCAGCGCCTATAAAACAAATATGTTGCAACAAGGAAGGGGAAGGGGGGGAGAAAAAACACACACAGAGGAAAAAAAAAAAAGTCAACACACCAAACACCAACACAAACCACACATCAGGAAGGTCACACTGGTATACAAACCAGAAGTTTGACTCATCTGAGAGCGTAAGCTGAACTTTAACTAGCAACAAGGAGAACTTTGAGTTGCCTCTCAAATCCCCCTGAACATGCAAATCAGCAAACAAATTCCACAGAACACCTGCCTTTCCAGGAGGGATCCTCAAGTCATTTGCTGAATTCATTCTCACCTACATTGTCAAGGGCTATACAAATGCATTTAATAATTAGCCAGGGCACACAGAACTACACTTTGGACAGGTTTATTTTGCCCAGCAAGAAAAAATAAACAAACAAAAACTTAAGAGGAAGACATACAGTTTCCAGCTTTAAAAACTCATGGACACCTCAAATTCTTACCATTTTACAGTGGGCAAACTACTTGTTAAATCATTTTTAGCACTCAGCTTATAGCACATGCACATTCCATTCCAAATGCTGAAAACTTTGCCGGGGAGGGGGAGCAAGAAACAGTCGACAACTGAACCAAGCTGAGTTCACCTCAGAAGACAAAAGCAACTCAACAATCTGCATTAACATACTATTATCCAAGTGTCTTTTTATTACAAGTTAATTCTCATAGCCATAAACAGACTTGAGAAGGAAATCACACTATTAGTGGGAAGGAAGGCTAAACAAAGGCTGTTTCATCACTGTTTAACACTGAAAAACTTGTTTGCCACATGAAAACATTTTATGAAAATGCTTAAGGACAATTCATTCCTACATTCATGTGTGTTTGGGGAAGTTAAAAATGGAAAATGACACCTACTGTTCAAAGTTTTTAGAAGGCAGGATTCCTATCCAGGGTTGAACCTACGTTTTACCTTTATTTCCTATGAAAGGTAGGCCGGCAAGTACAGTGTGTTTGTTCACATGCCCACACCCAGACCTCCTTCAGCCCATTTCAAGCCAAATTCAATTGCAGATCAGTCAGTACAAAAAAAAAAAACAAAAAAAAAACCACACCATACTTCTGGACATTCCATGAAAATTGACAGCTGGGTGGAGGACGGATCTTTTTAGGGTGCCCACCAAGATAAAAAGTCTGAGGCTCAAGTTCACCCCTCATTAGACATCCATGCAGCACCTTGCTACAAGCCAGATACCCTGCATGGGTAAGAGCCATGGGAAATGCTAAGCCAGGCTGAGGGTGCCTCATCCCTGCAACATTTGCTAGAACACAGCAAAAACACAGCTTTCTTCTGGTTTTACATTTGACATTTTCCTGACATTTTCCCTATAGTGCTGATAGCTATTCCCAGCTCCCAGTTGTTTTGCAAATTCATCATAAAATTAAAGTCTTCCATTAGATGTAATTAGCTAACCAATACAACTGTCTATTCTATTAACACACATTTGTCATATATATTAATGGGGCCTGGAAGTCCATGTTAAGTAGGTTAATCAAAGACTTGGTTCAGGTTTTAGATGCATATTTCATTTCAAAGATTTAACAGAGTGATGCTGCAGAGGAAGGTAAAACAAAAATAGTTCTCTAAACAATGCATCATCCTCAGTCTCCTCTAGCATGAAAGCAAGTTGCCAAGAACAGCATAAGTGTGGCAAGTGTTGTCCAGTCAGGTTTTAATCACAACACATTCTTGTTTAATTGCAAGTATACATAAAGCACAAAAAAATTTTGTGCCTCCACCTCCTAGCTTGACCAAGTTTGTCATGGAGTTAACTTTAGAACTGCTAGTCTTAATTTTTCTTAAATCTGAATAGTCTCTATGCAAAATAAGAGTTTATATTAGTCATAATAAATGGGTATATACATTTAACCACCCTGACTATCATTTGCAAGGTACTGTACTTCCACTGAAATCACAGCAACTTATACTGTGTCTTTCCACAACACAAGGATTACTCCTCCCTGTTATCAGAAACAATACCAAAAGAAATACATTTCTCTAATAGCCATATTCTTGTGACCATCCATGCTACACAGCACCTGGTGAACATAAACACACCTCTAGACTGACAAAGCAAGTGTAAAATACAGTTTGTAAGAACAGCTTGTGTCTCTGTGTAAATGTGAGCAGAAAGGACACGAGGTATTTTCTAAAGCCTTAAGAACACTTTGGACTTTTTTTTTTATCATTAATAATATTATTATTTCTTTATTCAAAAAAGTGGGGGAAGTTCTACTTTTTTATAAGGGTTTTTTTTTTTTAAAAAAAAAAGCTAACCATGACAAAATGCCATTGATTGCATCAAGTCTTTTAATACTGGAAAACAAAACTCAAAAAACTTAAGTCCTCTCAAAAACACTACACATCTTTGTGCCAAAAGAAACTAGGAAGCCCAAGATTCATTAGCACATAGTTTTTGGTCACTAGTGCAGGCGGCAAGAGTCAAGATATTCTTCCCAGGTTATGGCATTTTGCAACAGAACAAATAAAAATGGCAAGTATACATTTGTTTAATTTTAGCCCTTTTCTCAGAATATAAACCACTGCTACAGTAATTAACTGCAGATTGGCCTCAACTGCTCTGTGGCCATTCCAGCTTACTAATTAAATATGCTCTCACAGCCATAATAAAAATTCTGGGAAACCTCTGGCTGAAGAGCAGCCTTCTCAGGAGGGGAGCGAAAGTCAGGAAAAAACTTCATTCAGAAAGAAAACACAAAATTTTAACGTGCTCCAGATTCTTCTAACTCGGTGACACCAACTGTGCTTTTTACAATTTTTTGTCTACCCTTCTGTTTATTCTTTTCAGAAGATGTTTATTCACTGAAGAGTTTGCCTACCAACCAAAGGGACAAACAATCTGGCCATTTCAAAATATGTTCAGGTTTATATGATACTTTTTTTTTTAACCCACAAAGGTAGGATCAGCACTACATGGACTAGCTCCACTTAACATTACACAACATCAAATTTGCTTGCTCAAAGAGTAAAACTTTTAAAGCATGTTGTTCTTTGCTGATATATGCAATTTCTACTGTATTTCATGGTTTAAGAAATGAAATAAAGCAGCAAACAGAAAAAAAAGCATGTAGATGTAATTTAAAGCAAAAGAAGCGCGATTTAATTCAGCACCTCTGACTCCCAACTTCTCCATCTCTTCATGTCTACACAGTTCACATACATTCAATATTTCTGAAGGACAGGGGAATATAGTGAATGTTCCTCTGAGAGGAGAAAAACAAGAAGAAAAGGGAAAAAAATAAATAAATAAATCCCAGCACATGGTTTTCACCACTACTCTGCTGAATCAACAGGGAGCAGATTCCCAGATGGTGTACACTGGTAAGTACTGCACAAGTCAATGAAGCTATGTCAAACGATACCACTCAACTGCATTATCTTTTGAGCTCCGTGTAAACAAACAGGAGCAGATTCCGAATATTTGCGAGAATACATCATGTTACTGTCTCCATATGTTTAAACATTTTAGTAGAAGGTACATATGGACCACTCTTCCCACTCACTGTCATTCTCTCCCTCCTGCTCCTCATTCCCCACATACACCGTATCTTTTCAGGCCACTGTCAAACCAATTCAAAAAAGAATAAGGATACATTTTCATTAAAAACATTTTGTGCTTAGCTGCCATCTGCTTCTTTATCAGCCTCCAAATCCTCACATGCCTTTTCCATGGTTTTGAGTTTCACACATTCGGAAGCTGAAAGTTTTCTTCTGCTGTATTGTGAAGCACAGTCTACGTGAGCTATTGTTTTTCATGTCAAATTCACCTCTTTTGAAACAAGTGCTTAATGTTTAGTGCCCTAATCCATACTCTCTCTACAATGCCAATTTAAACCTCCTTTTTTTTTTTTAATGCCAGTGGCAAATCTAATTGTAAAGGTCCCTCCTGTGCTTCAGATACCTTCATTGTTTTTATGGGAAGCACAGATATTTCACCCCCTTTTTGCAGCACTAATTTGTTCTCTCACAATGGGAGAGCCTAGACTTCAAGACCGTGCTCTTGTCTTCTTACACAGAAGCTGCAGTTGAAGTCAGCACTCCTTCACAGGGGGTATTAGCACTCTGTCCTCCCCATAACCAGACACTTAGTCTTTCTTCCAAGCAGGAAAGGAAAGGTTTCAGCTAATGCTTGCCAGAGCATCTGCACCTTAACTGGGGGATGGATGAAGAGCAGATGAATTAGGATTAAGTTAGAAAGAAATAAAACAAACCACCCATACACCATAGATCTTATATATGGATCACTAATAGTTTTGCTATTACTTTCCCACATAAATAGTTGGCCTAGTTAATTTATTATGGCTCCAGCAAACCCAACAGTGTCTTAGGAAGCATTAGCTGAACTTGTTCAAAAACAACACAAAGGTTACAGTAAACAGATCCTAAACTTCCAGGCAGGCTTTCAAGGTTGTAATTTACATTTGGTTTCTGCAGGCTTACAAAGGCCCGGTGACTAAAGCAGCAGACCTCAAAACTTAGTCATCAGCAGAAAGAATATAGAAAACAATATAAGTTTTCTTTACAGTAGACCAACAGACAGACAAAGCAAGCATGTCATCAGAGACTAGTATATTTCAAGGGGTACAGTACAGCAGGAACAGGTTTTCTCGTTCTCACATCAATCACTGAGCAAGATGCAGACAGCTTCCCCAAATGTTTCCAGCAGTCACAACTACCAGAAAAAAAAAAAAAAAAAAAAGAGCCCATAACCTATCTGGATGTCTGGACACTCCGTTTTTATCTTTTCCATCTCTACCTGTGCACCAAAGCACAGCCACTCATGCAAACAACTTCAGTACTATCCTTTTATCTTGGGGGATTCTTCTATATGGACCTGCAAGCTAAGTGAAGTACAGCTAGCATTTGATATGCCAAAAGAAAAGCAGATGCAAGTCAGAGAGCTGGTAGTACACCAAATGCAACACAGCATGCGTGGCTCCAAAGCAAGCTAACTAGGAAGGCCGCTGCCTTGGGGCACTGGGAGGTAAAGGAATGCATACTGCACAGAAAGCAGGGCAACAAAACTGGCAGAGAAGCCACTGACGCTTTATGCTGAACCTTGAAAAATTATAAGACAAAAAAATTAAAGCTACAGATTCTTTGTAGTTTGTTCTAGTATAAAATAATCCATCAACATTTTTAAGTCAAACACAGCATATCCTTCCCTCTCTCCTCCCTGAACACTGTTCCTGAACAAGTTATATTGAAGGAAGCAAGGGCTTCTTCCTTTGTTTGTGAGCAAGAAAAAGGAGGAAAAAAACAACTTCCACTCAATGGCAAAACTAAACAGAAGCCAGGCTACTTCAAGTGCTAAGTGTTCTCACACATTTACCCATTTCAGTGTAAAACCTAAACAAGGACAAAAGAGATTTAATATACACTCCTCCACAGATATAGAGCAAAGAAAAATAAAAAGGCATAAAAGAAGCCTGAGTGATGGACAGCATTTTCAATTTAACACTGCAGTGACGCACAAGGAGAATGTCAGGGTTAAATTTTTCTACACTAGAAAAATATTCCCCTGAAAATAACATAGGTCTCATATCTCTACTGGTAGTAAAATGCACATAGAAACACTCAGTCACTTAAGAGTCCTTGCTTCTATTCTTTTTCATGTCTTGTGTAATTATGTACTGCAAGAGTTCTCTCCAGATCAGGAGTTCATTGCCAAAGTGCCCCAGCAATCTTACAGGAGAGACAAAAAGCTTCCTTTTTTTCACTTATACTCCCTTGTTTTGCTTCAGAATGGGAGTACTCTTGGGTTGGGTATTTTTTTAGGTGAATGGCTGGAAAATTTAAAGTCTGCTTCCTTTAAAGTCAGCAGCTTATCACAACAAACAGATTAAACAGGTCCAACTTTCTCACTCTTTCTACTGATGAGAACTTGACCATTTCTCTGTATGCTCTGCAACCTAAGATACTCTAAACCTACACTGTTTTTTCCACAGTGTAATGCTCTGAACAAGTCTTTCAAGGCTCTTTCCAAATACTTGCTTTCTTCTTCACCATCTCCCACAAAAGGAAGGTGAAAGCATATACAAAAGACATTATCTATATCCTTAAAAGTGCTGCCATCATAAAATGAGGTAATAGTTATACTATTTAAACAGATCTCTTCTCGTGTGCATTCAACATCCAAATTGTTTTTATATTCCCTTAGAAGTCAACAAGCTTTTTTGCCTTTTTTTTTTTTTTTTTTTTTACACATTACTTTTGTCCGCTCCAAACAGCCAGAGCACACAACAGAAAGCAAGTTGTTGTATCTCATTAAATACACTCCAGTTATATGCATTCAAACCACTAAAGGCAATGAGGTTGCACAGGAATCACTCAGGTCACCCTCTGCAGACAACCAAGTTATACTGTTTTAATGAGGACATAAATTTGGCTTGCAGAAGCCTCACGACTCATAGCAACACATGCTGAGAAGGCAATGCAGCTCACTTCCCTCACCTTGAACAAATCACAAAGTCTCCCAGTATCAAGCTGAGGGGGTCTTCTTTTCTTTGTTTAAAGCCAAACTATTTCCTGTAAGTACCACAGACAAAAGCACAGCCCTACAAATGCCTTTTTTTCAGAGATAATTTTGGCATGTGTTGACTAACTGCCCTACGAGGTACTTCAATTTCAGTTATAATGGAACATGAGGGCTTCACAAGTAACTGATGAGCCACTTCAGAAAAAAAACATCATCCCCATATGAAGGTAACTGTTCCTGTTTGCCCTCACACTGTGGCGTTTCCTATCACTATAGCAGCTTTGGTCAAGACTGCAAATGGAATTTAGGAACTGCTCCTCCAAGTGACGACTCCAAGTCACGGCTGCTTGTAAATAAGCCCTACTGATACTTCAGGGCTCAGCTTTCATAAAGTTATAGGATGAACTCAAAAAGCCTGCCATGTAATCATGTTATCTGAGTAAACTATGTATTTGTTTACTCTATTTTTAAAAAGTGAGAAGAGATCAGGTTTTGGTTTTGCTAATACTTGCTATCAGGAAGACATAAACCCCATCATGCCAGAGAAGAACAAAACAGGCAAGGATAATTTCATCGAGTCAAGATATCCACTGACTCTTTAACACCACAGACTATATTGTAAAAACTCATTTAAGTCTTACATACAGAATTTACCATTACAGGAATTTCTGAAGATACATGTCAAGGGAGGCAAAGAACAAAGTCAAAGTTAGTCCAGTTAACAGCTTCAGTATAAGAATGACTCTGGTATACACACAACATCACTGCAGCAAAGAGAAGGAGATGCCATCTGACAGCCACCTACCGCCAAAGTCCTCAAGGGAGGTAAAACTGCTTCCAGTTTTGCTATAATGGTTTTTGTTCTACACTTACTTTGCATTTTTTCCATGGGGGAGTAACACAGAAAGTTTGTGGGATTTTTGTTTTGGTGGTGTTGGTTTTGGTTTGTGGTGTTTGGGGGTTTTGTTTGGTTTTTTAAAAAAAAAAATAATAAAAAATCAAGTGACATGATCTTTTACTGGTTGGGGAGGAATCTGTTTGTGTGGTAACTGGATAACTCATTATGTGGACTACATATAACTAGAGTAAAAGTTCAGTTTGCTGAAGAGCTTAAAATAAAACCACAAAATTAAACCTTTACTTCAGAAAGACGTAACAAAAACACACTGTCTACTAAAATCTTACTTTTCTGGCAGTGGTTGGTGGTCCAGCAGCGGTAGTTGTATTCATTGTTAATAGATGTCTTCTCACACAATGGCTTCTCTTCCATTGTTCCAGGACACAAGTCCCCACATTCCTTTGGAGGTTTATTCCCAACAATGTAGTTATTGGACACTGCATCTAGGATGAGAGACCAGTCCACTGTGGAGAGGTAACACAGGTCAGAGTTCTTCTCAATCCGTATGGCCCCGCGAGTTATGTTCCTCAAGTTGTGAAGCCCAATCTCTTTAAGATTTGTCATCTCAAAGATAACCAAGGCATAGTTGTAGAAGAGGTTCCTCCCACGAATGACTGTGAGGTTGGGGAAGAGATCACTGAGGCTTTCCAAGCCTGCTACACGGAACAGCAGCAAATAGTCAGTTATGACAGTGAGCTTTGGGAAGCGGAAGTTGCTGTAGTCCTCTGCTTTAGAGATGAGCAGAATTCGAAGGAAACCCTCTATTACCGTACAGTTCTCCAGGCGTTTCAGCTCATGGATATCATTGCGAATGTCAACATTTGGCCCACAAACTGAAAATGTAAAAGGAGGAAAAAAAGTTAGTAAATAAGGCATTTTTAAGCCTTTTGAAATTGGAACACAATTCTGATGGCCATAAATTTTTTTAACTTCTTAATTAGGTTGCAATGTTACAATGAGAAATGAGTACTCTATTTACACCTACACTGAATATTCATCTCCTTTAACCTATCACAGCAAACACTATGAGGACCACTACAGAGATGTGAGCTATCTCTAATCTGCGGCAGAAAGAGAAACACTGGTTTATTAGTAATGTTGAACAGAGCTGCAGTTGACTGAAGAACATGAAGATAAACCAAAAGCATTTGCATACCCTGCTTCAAATCACATCATGACATGTGTGACCAGACCAGAGGTTCATCCACATGTTTTCAAACACCTCGGGTAATACAGATGGATCCAATACGTCAGCAATAACACAAAAGCCACTGAAAGCTGGTCAGCACTTTCTGCACTGTGACTGGGAAAAGAAAGCAATTGAACTTGTAGCTAATGTACTAAATTCCTGTTCGCATAATCCAGTGAACCAAGTTTCACTGATTTTGGCACCAAGATACAAAAAAATTTCTTGAGTTCTAAAAAACATAGGATAAATTTATTTACAAGAACACACAGCATCACAGCAAGGAATTTCCCTTGAAAACAGCAGACTGGAATCAAAGTCCTCAAGAACACGATGACCAAAAGGATTGTTCCCGAATAAATCTATATATTAGATCTTTCCATATTAGACACAAATCACAGTAAAAAAAATTAATAGGGCTGGAAGAGAAGTGTACTAATAGTGTCATAATATGCATAAAATGCACTTTGCTGTAAACCAATGAACTACAGAGTTTAGAGAGCTGTTGTTCTTACAAACCCTCAAATTTGGTCTTCTGTGAAAAACACAGGGAAAAAAATTCCCCAGAATAGATAGTAAGTTGCTTGTAAGCAAACCAAGTAAAATGCCAATTTATTTGAACAACTCAAAGTTTAAATAAACCCCACGTAATTCAATTTTGTTGAAAGGTTCTCTTCTTTATGCATGCTAGGCTTAATTATTTTTACATCTTTTCCCCAGACATGGAAAAGGTCTAAACAAACACTGGAGCCAAAAACACTTAAATTCTAACCCAGCCAAATTGTCCAGAGATTCAAAAATTGCACTGACAATAGAAAGCAGTCCTTCCATCCCACAATACTTATCTAAGGCTAATAACTTAAGCTAACAAAGGATCCAGAACATGAGCATGCTAAAACCACAGCAACTCTAATATCCGACAAGGACTTAAAGACTTTTAAGTCTTTAAAAGACTGAAGGACTGACTTGTTAGAGGGACAATATAAAAAAAAAAAAAGGACTGACTTGTTAGAGGGACAATATAAAAAAAAAAAAATTTCCAAAAACCAAAAAACCAAAACCAACAGGGCGAGATCTTTGTCAAGAAACAGATGTTTTCTACACAAACTATTACCTAATCTTCTGTCTGAAGATCCAAGTTGAAAGCTGAGGCTATTAAAATGTGACTTGCACTAGAAGCAGCTATGTGCAAGAAAGTTAAGTCCCTAAACCTTTTAAAAAATCCAAAAACCATCCAAACTAATGTACCAACAATAACACTTGTCCATCAAGACCAGTAAGACAAGAAATCTACATTTCAGTATATAGTGAGTACAGAACAATTGCATACAACTGCTTGGAATGTGTGTCAAGGCTTTAATTTCAGGAAAACTTTTTTAAAAAGGTATAATGGGTTGGCATTAGCCAGCTTTAGAAGCCAGATGGAAGAGGTAGAATGCCTAAGAGCTCCAAGATAACGTATCTGATAAGACATGTACCAGTCATATGCAGCAGAAGTGTGGGCTTCCCTCCTGAACCTGTAGGAAAAACCTCAACCCAGATTAAACTCCTTTAATAAACTGGTACCCACCTCTTCCTTTCAACTTCTGGAAAATTTTCTTCTAAGCAACCATCTCTCCACCCAACCTCATGAGACAAGGTCCTCTGCCCAAAGCACAGCCCGACAATAACATGAGTATGTTTACACTTTTACACCAGGCTTCTCTTTTTGAAAAAAGGCAAGTTAGAACACACAATGTTTTTCCAATTAAACTCTTTTGGTTTCTGTCTCTACCTGCTGGCAGGACACAATGAACAGTATGGTTTCTGTTATGGTGAAGCAAAAGTAGCAGAATTTATTTTGCTGCCATAAAATTTTAGAAAGCCTAACTGCTCCAAGCCCTTTATTTTGTTAAAGAAATAAAATTTGCACTTGCGCTGACATTTTGCAGGCAAGGTTCCAGAGTGATGGGTTTAAAAACAGCTGAGTTACAATACCCTAAAGAACAATTTGTAAGAGAAATGGCAGCAATCGTTAACTACAGCATTATATATCTGTTCATGTGTCTATTCTGAGGCTGAGCTTTAAAAGTCGTATTGCTTTTAGCTTTATGTTTGTTTCATCTTGAAAGTTACTTAATTTTAGATATTTAATGCTTTTATAAATCAATGAGATTCCTAGAAGTTTATGGCAAAAGTATGGACTCACTTGCCTCAATTATGAAACATCATCCCCTTAATATGGAAAAGGATAAAGTCCAGTGGGCTCTCATGTTAGAAACTGATTACGGATGAGCGTGCTAGTTATGGTTTTGATTTAAGAAATTATTAGTTCATTTAGCAAGTTCTGTTTTGCAGGACATCATTCATATAATGAGAATTGCAGAGACCCAAACATGAAATACAACAGCATGTTGGTCCATCCTGGCATTTGGAAAAAACAGTTCCCAATTCAGATTTTTTTTTTTAAGAGATTGCTTTAAAGGTCAGATTGTTCATGGAAGTTAATTATAACACAATGCATCATCTTTTTCTCACGTTTTTCCTGCTGCCCTGAAAAGGACTGTATGAAAAACAAATTAATCAGAGCTCAAAGTCAACTACAATTTCCATTTGGCTGTGCTGTGTTTTCTTTGGATCCCATTTTAGAGAAAGTGTATATGGACTTACAATATAAACTGGTCTGTCAGACACAATGAAGAGCACATAAAATGCTCTTTAAAGCATTTATATTCCATTGAACAGGTTTTGATATTGCAGCTCATGAAGCTTTTTTATGTGACTAGCATAGTTTACCTTTAGGTTGAATTCAGAATTGGGAATTAACTAGCATGCATTTATTTTGCTCACTAACAGAAAATAAAAATGGAACATTTGTTTATTGCCCTGCCCCAATAGTTTTGGGTGGATTACAAACACCCAGCATAATTAACAATAGTCAGATTCATGCTGTTTTCATTCAGCTGCTTACAAATTTCCAAGTCTTTCTACAAACTGCCTGTCATTTCTCAGACTTACTCTCAACTAAGCACCTAAATTCTGAGTGAGAATTCAGTTACTTAGAGGAATATATATTTATATGTTTAAAAGACCAGTCTCCAATACATTTAAATACCAAAGAGAAGCAATGCATTCTTTACCTCGATGAACACAAATGCCTCCCTGGAAGGTGCACTTTAGTCCAAAAGTACTGAGCTTTACCTACCGTCCAACAAGAAGCCCACTTGTGCATTTTTCCTGTGAGCATCTCAGGGGCAAGCTGCAGGGCAGGTACATTTCCACAGGTAATAGAAAAACCTGCTCCACACTGCAGTCTTTCTGAGGACCTGCAGCCCATTCCTAGTCAGAGGACAGATCCAAGCCTGATCATGTAACTGAGATGAGGTCAATGAACTACCAGAAAAAATGATTGCACATAACAGGTTCATACGATGAAAGTAATTAATGTGACCTGCAGCCTATTCCTTGATCTGGCAGAATCTCCTGGCAAGTCTCCTTTCTAAGTGCTGCTCCAGGCTGGGGCACAAAGGAGCAGAAGAGAGGCTGTGAACTCACGCACACACACTGCACAGCACACAGGTAGTGAGCTGACATTACTGACTACACACAAATTGGGCTGACCGAAATGAAGCTGTGTGTGCCACAAACAGCTCAGAGTACAACGATCCAGTAGCTTTTTCTTAACCTTACCTATGACTTGCTAATGCTCCCAGTTGTGCACTTACTCATAGCAGCTAATTTTTTATCAATATAAAGGTGTTAGAGGGCAGGACTGACAGTTCGCACGTTCACTGTTTTATGAGTTCCTTTCCTGTAAGAAACCCTTTCACCATGCTATAGTTTTTACTTCAAAATTTTGTATTCCTCCTGGTTACTTCATTTAGAAGTTCTAAAGAAACACAACTGTTTAGGTTTTTCTTCAAGAGCAAAAACACACACCTTCACATTTGAAGCCTTGCCCTTGGCCCTTTACTTTTTTGGGTAATGTTGAAAGACTGTACTACACTGAAAGGTCTTGGTATCCTATCAACTAGCCAGAAGTTAAAGACAGAGTGAGCAACCATCACAATCCGGCCCTCTCAACACCAAAGAGTCTTAGACAAAGCAGCACTGAGTCAGAGTCAATCCAGCACAACCTTCTTGCAAGTCTAAGGCCTTTTCAACCTAAGCCTGTTCCAGCTGGGTCAGGCTTTCCCTGGCAACAGGGACTTGTTCAGCCTGTGCAGTCAGTTACATTTCTGAAGTGAGAATCAGGACAGACTGCTCACTATTAACACCTAACTAGCAATCTTGGAATCAACTCCTGTTCACCTTTCTCTTGTTTTGTGTACTCGTGCCATGTTACCAAAGCAAGTTATTATTTCCCTTTGTTTTCCCCACTTCTGATTTCCCTTTGTCGAAAATTGTTTCCTTCACTTCAGAGTGGAGACACAAAGCTTAATCTTTAAAAAAGGAGAAGCCTAGATACCTTCAGCTTTTTCATTTTAAAAACAACAAATATCCCCTTACACTGGTTGCTGAAAGAAAATGCTGAAGGTGCAGAAATTTTTCTAATTCCACATTGTCTTCCTGCCCAGGAGTTAAAACACTCATTCTGAGGACACAGTCTGTGATGCACAAGGTTCAAAAGGGTTCTTTTAAGGTAGGGCATGAGGTTGCTCAACTTCTCATGTACCCTGAAATTCTATACAGTAGTAACAAGTACAGTATGTTACCATCAGTGCTGGATAATTTCCTACACAAAGAAGGAACTACAAGGCTTAATACAAAAACCAATTGTGGCTAGTTCCACTTTTAGAGAGTAGCTTACTCACACCACCACAAGAAAAATCTCACTTTGCCAATAACGGCTTTTTCTGAGCACTCCACTTCAGTAAGAGGTCTGCTTTCCCAGACAGCTACTGCTACACTCTGGTCAGCTAAGAGTTGATGTTAGAGAACACAGTAACACTGCTCTCTCCCAAACTCTTCTAATGAAAGAGGCTTGACCGCGTCACCCTTCAGTAATGTCAGCTCAGAGCAGTGGATCTTTCTGGGAGATCAGTACTTCTTTTGAACAGTGTTGTTATTTATTCCCAACAGAGCCACTTCCTTTTCATCATGTGTTTTTTAATCTATGGCAAATCCTGAAAAAAAAAAAAAAAAAAAGTCCAAAGCAGCTACTGAATATGGCTGCAGTCCAGCAGATCCACAATGTGCAGCATCCTTCTTAAAGCAAGCATCTCCAGAGTTATCACTCCTCTCTCCTAACAACAAAGAACACGCTTATTGCACTGGGGGGATTTAGATCTGCGTAATGTATAATGACCTGCATATTGACATGTTTATTATATACTGGATCAACTCAATAGAAGGGTTGTCTGGCACACTGGGGAAAAAAAAATGGCTCAAAAAATTCCTTAGACACTCAAAGGTTAAAGAACAACTCTGGCTGATTTCACGTTATCTGAAAAATTGGTTTGAATCAAGTTAGGAAGCAGGATCTAAACATACGCTAAAGCCCCTCAGCAGATTTCAAAGGAGCCTCTTTTCTACAGGACTGCAATTGCTCAGAAGAGAAGCAGAAGTACACAGTAGTGGAAACAGAGAGGCAATAGTCTGAAAACGTTACGCCCATAAAGATTATAAACAGGGAAAACTAAAACTTGACCTTAACCTTTCCCTTCATTCTTATTGCTAAATATTATGCTTGTTTTAAGAAAACCATCAGGACTGTCATACAGCCTTGAAGAAGAAAAATCTAAGTGTTCTTATTCAGTCATTGCTGAACAGAGAGGTACTGCAGTCCACGGCCTGGTCTTAAGCCCAGTTTGTTCCTGTAGTTTCACTCCAAGACTTGGAAGGCAAAGGTAGAAAGACTGAGAAGGAACCGATTAGCAACCACAATTTCCCTTTGAGCTCTTGAAATGTTTCAGCATAGTTGCACCATCTGCAGATGCAGGGGAAAAAAAAAAGAATCACTACAGAATTATACGGATTCTTTAATTGCATACTATGCAAAGAAGGAATTAAATGTGGAGTTCACAGAAATCAGTGGTTGGAGATTGCTTATGACACTTTACATTAGCACAGGATTCCACCACCCACTGAGCTCTTGGTTTTGCCTTCATAGTGACACTATGAATGAAATATATATTTTAGTGTCTTTAATGTACTTACACAACCTCCCACAAAATTTCTGTACTCTCTAAGCTCACCTATCCTGCATGCGTCACATCAATCACTAGATCTCTTTCCCAGGAAGCCAGCTTCCGTATTACCTCTTGGGATGTCAGAACTGGTAACAAGGAGGGAACTAAGTCTATGCCACATGATTTAGACTGTCTCCCTAACCAATGAACTATTTCTCTTCATCAAATATGCTACATAAAACCCTTCACATTGACTACAATTTTATGAAGCTGGATCTCTCTGCCTGGGAAGGAGAATAGATAAAAGGCACCCCACAAGCCAGAAAACATAAACGATTTTAGCTTTCACTAAGGAAGTCCATAATTGAATTTCAAATTCTGTATTTCTAGCACTAGCACAACGCTGCCATCTTTGGCTTGCAAAACATGAAAGGGAATACTCAAACCCAAACAAAAAAATAGCTCTTCCCATTTGAATGCAAGTCTTGAGAACATTCTTGTTTACATATGTAAGGCCCAGGAAGAGGGCTTGGGGTTTTTCTCCATTTAATTAAAAGTTAAGCTTTGGAGGACAAAGCCATACCACTATGATCTTCTAAACACGAAAGGGACCGGAGATTATATTGTAATGTAGCTTGTCATTTCTAAGAAATATAGTCTATTATCATTGATTTACCTTGTGTCACTCATCACTCCTAACATTTTGCAGAATTCTTCTTTCCCAGATTTGTAAGGAAAAAGTGGTGTCACAAGAGGCCAATCAAATTTGGCACACCTTAAAAAGCAACTGGATTCCCCTTCTCCACATGTTCTCATTGTCTCTCATAACCCTTAAAAAACTACACACATCCTACTTCAATTTTCTCTTTCACCACTCTACTAACTATATATTCCAAACCCAAGGGTCACTGTGTTACCAAGCTGACCAGAACAAAACACTCACAAAAATAACACTCAGAAGGACTACAACCCACATCACAAACTCAAACTGGCTCTGCCTTTTTACTCTTGCTATTTCAGCTGTCATTGGCTAAAGATATGTCTGGCATTGCTGCTTTCCATGAACTTCCTCCAACTTCCCCATAAGTTTACACACACACACACACAAATAAATTACAATTCCATTTCCGTCCCTCATCTCACTTGCTTGCCCTCTGCCAACGTTTTACTTTGAATGTCAACAGCAACAGCAGTTTAGCAAAAATGGAGCCAACAAAATGAAATTAATTCCTTTAATAATACGGATTGATACCCCCTCTACACAACTCACCAGAGCAAGTAGGTCCAGATTTAGCCTAGCTCATGTGAAAGCATCCTCATGACAAAGTCATTCCCAAATTAATCCTCTCTCACCAAGACTACACTGACCCAGCACATCTCTCAGGGTTCCTCTGAAGCCACATCTATTATCTCCTACTACTGAAATAGCAGAACAAGAGCAAGTGGCTCAGTTGGCATGTTCGTCCTTGTGGGTACACAGGGTAAAAATGGAGGAAGATACTGCAGAACTAGTAACATCCATGTGGCTGAGCCTGCATGATCACTCCTGAATCCCCAGCTATCAAAAGCAGCACCAAACTTTTAACTCTGATCTGCAGTGCCCAGGTTATGGGCAAAGCCTGCAAGATTCTCTGTCACTCAACCAAAGGAAAGAAAAAAGCTAACAGAAAAATCAAATCTACAGCAAACTCCTCACTCATTAATGCCCTTTATGTGTCAAACACTGAAAGCCATTGCTGGAGCTGAACACTCAAACCTCTGGTAAGATGCTTCTGTTTATTTACAAGGAAGGGAACGCTGTTTATTTACAAGGAAGGGAACGCTGTTTATTTACAAGGAAGGGAACGCTGTTTGAAACGCCTGGTGAACACACTCCGGAACAATTTCACAAACACCACAGCAACACTTCAGTCACACTATGGTCAAGTTTGCCAGGCTTGTGAGAAAATTTTGACAAAGTCAAATAAAAAAAAAACTGCAGAAGAAAACAGGTAGTAACTAAATCACTAAAGATGAGCAGCATCCTCACAGGAGGTAAGACAGACTTAAAACCTCTGCACTGTTTCTTATCCTGCATTATCACTTTTCTGACAGCCCCACAAAAGAAGAGCATGCCATTCTATACAAAATATGTAACATAGAAGTGAGTAGGTGGCATGTTATGATTAATAACTATGAGAGCAAAACATTTTTTTTTAACTGTGATAATAATGTTTAAAACCCTATCCTGTAACTTCAGTCTCATGCCTGCTAAAGCAAAAATGGAAGACTGAAATTACAAGCTGTTTATAACACTGAATTTATGTTTCACAATCTGTGATGACAATACAGCTTAACTGAAATTGTCTCTCCTGGGGACTGTTTTTCTCTACCTTTAAAAAAAAAAAATAGTTCTGTGCATGATTTTATTTATTTTTAAAAGAGTTGTCTACACATCCAAGTGACTCAGCAACTGGCTGATGGAAACCTATGGGATATACACTTAGGTAGCTGGGATAAGCAGCCAATTCTTCCAGAATGAAAATACATCATGTGGCTGGGCTCAGCAACTCACATTTAGGGAGACTTTACTATGCCTTCAGCTGCCTGCTGAGTTGCATCCTGCAGTAATCTAAGAAACCCTCTTCTCTTTAATGCTCTTTTTTTTTTTATTTTCTAAAATTGATTGGCCAACCAGGCCAGATCACCTAGGCTTCATTAAAACCATACTGACCAAACAGTACCATGACCAGTAACTGCAACCATAATGGTCAGCAAAAGGATTTAACAGAGTCAACAGGAAGTTATACTTAGATCCACAGAAAAATTAGAAGTCTGATGCAATTACTCCTAACAGCATGCAACATATGTCCCTACTGTCCTGTGCTAACCATCTCTTACGTGAAGAAACACAGAAATTCTACATTCTGTGGCCTTTCATTATGTTTCTGTTGTAACAAACTCAATTAAGACTTCCTTTAATCCCACATTTCCACTTGAATGGAGATTAAAAAGGGGGGGGGGAAATAATGTAATTGCACAGAAGAAAGAGATAGTACTATCAAACTTCATTTAACAAAACAGGGAGCCCTCCCACCCCACCCTTCACATGGCAGCTTGACAGTTTAAAAATCACATAGGTCGTGCTGTAACCTGCTCTCTCAAGGCAGTCAAAGTATGACCAACTTGTAATCCTCAAAAAAGGGTTTTAAGCATATTAAATTACATATATGCAAGTGCTGTGGGGCTTTCCAGTCATGAGCTAACTAGATTGAAAAAAGAACCTTCCTCTCCAAATACAAGGTAAAACACGCAGGCTTGCACCAGAGACAAGGTAACTGCAGGTTCAGGTTTTATCAACTAAAAACAGTTGCACCAGAACACAGTTTAAGGCAAATATAAACCTAAGTAGATATAGCCATAGGAGTTCTTATGGGAACTCTTCTGGCCAACTGGATGCTTCTAATTTGGTTTTAGTAACACAAACACAGCCCAACCAAGGGAAGTGTCCTTTACACTAGAAGAACAGCATTCACAGTGTATTTATTGTCTTAAAAGCATCAGAGCACAATAACCTGGAGGACTGGGGGGGGGGGGGGGAAGGGGGCAAAAAAAAAACCCAACCCCCCTTGTGGTAACAGTTAAGGGGAGGTTTCCCATAAACAAAGCCCCCTTAAAGCAAACAAGTGGGAAGTAACCAGGTAAAT
>JANIJG010008426.1:10103-21746 GCA_024611175.1 Megaceryle torquata | reverse complement strand
AAACGATACCTACTAAAAAGAAAAAAAAAACCATTAGGGATTTAATTATAGAAAAAAACACAAGAAAAAAAAAACAGCGGGGGGGGGGGGGGGGGGGGGGGGGAAGGCGTCAGAAAAAAAACCCAACCACCTCTGTGATAACAGTCAAGGTGAGTCTTCCCATAAACAAAGCACCCTTAATGCACACAAGTGAGAAGTAACCAGATAAATGGGGTTAAGCATGGAAAGCTAGAGCCCTTTTAGGCACAGTAAACTACCAAACTCCAAGGTATTAATTTCTCTGAAGATAAAGAAAACCTTCTAATCCTAAGATTTTCAATGTATGTATTATGCAGACCTTCTGTTCAGCAACTCATTGACATTGACCTTCACTGTAAAGCAGAAATAATAAATAAATAAAAGGGGAAAATAAACTAAATATACACTTTGTTAGCAAAAAGTGTCAACCGTGGTTTATTCCCAGTCACTTGTCCACACTTGGCTTTTAAATTCAAGGTGACATTTCAGCCCATACTCTCCATTTTACAGTTTTATACTGCCTAAGACATTGGATTTCTAACCCTATATACAGTTTTTAAACACTGCCTGTAAGCACCGTGGGTGATGCACAATGTTATAATTCTGGTTAACAAAATGGTCCAGGGATTTAATCAGCCTAGCTGCACTGAGTTCCATTGCTTGGCAACTGCAATTATTGTCACAATATTCACTTTTACTAGAAGAGGGCTGGAGTGGCCCAGCAAGCAGGAGAATTATTCATCCTCTGGCAGGTACTCCTGGACAGCCTGATATACAAAAAGTTGCCCTACTGCACTTCTAACACATCCACCCACGAAAAAGCAGGGGGTCCAACTGGGCAAGAGAAATATAACCATAGCATGTTTCATTCAGCAGTTCATCATCAGGGATTATCTATGCTGCTCCCCTTCTGAACCAAAACCAGGGGAAGAGGGTTGGAAGGAAAGAAGTTACAGGAGGTGGGACTTAGCAGCAAACCAAACAGCAATAGCAAACCTAGATATATGACACAATCCAAACTTCAGGCACCTCCCTTTGCTGGGATCTGCAGCTGCACACACTCCCTCCAAAAGGTAAATCAAGGCAAGGCTGAGATGGAGATTTCTGTCATCATTATTTTTACCCTACATCTTGCATACACAAGCCACTCCTAGCTAAAGATACAGCTGGAGAACGTACACTTAAGTTTTGCTAACTCCCTGGTATTATTTCACTACTTCTTCTGGTCACAAAGAGGATGACCCAAGAAAGTATAAGATATTTGAGGCAGAAAGAAGAGATGGATAACATCAAGGAGAGAAAAACGACCAACCTTTTCACTTGGTAATTTTTCCTGCTTAGCAAGTTTTTTTCTTCAGCAAAGTGCTCTGTCTTTGTTAAAAAGTGTGTACTACTCGATATTTGAATTATTATAGTAAGTATATTCATAAGTAATCTATAAGAAATATTTCCTTAGAGAAATTAAAAATTACTTTAACCAATGAACTTTGCCACTGCAACAAATAAGAGGAGCATCAAGACCGAAAAAGGGAAGCAAGGGAAACCTCATGAACCCTGTAATACACTCTTCAGTTTATAAACTTGAATTCCATATTCTTCAATTTCATTGCATTATGACACTTTTATCATGACTAACAATGCAGCCACTTTGTATTGTGCAAGACAGACACCAAACAAAATAATAAAAATCATCTGATGTTCAGTAGCTACCATCTCTCAAACAGAGGGGCCACCAGCAGAATTAAGTCTGCACATGTCTTCACAAGAAGACAACTTTTTATGGGCAGAAGCTGCTCACAGGAGTTCAGAAGTAGGCTAGAGGATTGCAACAAAGAAAATCTCTCTCCAGACCCAGACTGTTTAACATTCAATAAAGCTTTGGGAAGACCTCTTCCTTCAGACACAAGAAAGGTTTCACCAAGCTCTGAAATCCCAGGACTAATTATAGCATCCCGCATCCTTCCCTTCACCCCCCACCAAAGTCTAGTAAAAGCAGCTGCCAATCCTGTAACGTAAAGGAAGAATGTAATCTCCACTGAAAAGGATGTGCCACTACAGCCACCCAAAAAAAAAAGTTTTCTGCCTGTAGTTATGATCTACCTGCCCAAACAGCATTCAGTTACACCAGCCAAACAGCTCCTGCCAACAAAGTGCACCTACAGGACAGGTGTTTGATGGCATAACTACATTGGATAACAGTGCCACGAAGACGTTTAAACACAGCTATACAGCAAAGCTTTAAACTAAGCCTAACCTGGGAAAAAAAAAAAACCAACATAGATTAGCAGAACAGAGAAAAAAAGACCATAGGTAAAAAGGATCTGAACAGGAAGACACAAAAAAAACCCTTTTCCAGCTGCTAGCTTGAAGGCAAAAAAATCATCTGGAAAGCACAGTTGATAGACAGTCCTTGGCCTCGCCTCACTTGTCTGACAGCTCTACTGGCCTCTTGCTGTTGTGAAAGAAAACCACGGTATTTGTGCAAGGCTAGTTGGTTCCATGTTAAGAAAACATATCTGAGCGGACTGTGCTTTGCTTTACCACATGCCAGCTTCATTCAACTTCAGATGCAAAACCAGTCTCATTTCCTCCACAGTTAACCAGCAATTTAGGACACAAAGAGAAAGTCCTGAACTCACAAACCGCCTCCAGATCTGTGAAAGGTCACACGCTGTCTTTAATGCAAGATTTTTCCAGTCCAATATGGAAAAGGCGACCACCCAAAAAAACAGAGTCCCCCAGTGACAGCAATAACTGTGTTGGGTGCACCACTACCACAGTCATATCTGGTGTCCTCTATTGGAAACAAAAGCAGATTTGTTCCCATCATCATTTTCCCTTTCCATACTCAGACTGCCAGAAGACATCTACCTGCCCTTCCTTCTCACACTGTTTTTCCTCTTTACTTGCCCAAGACACTGGCTTACCTTGGCACAGCCAACAGCAGCCACAGGGTGAAGTGCTTTGTGCACTCCTGCATTAGGGCTGATAAAAGTTACAAATCTTCATGTCCCAGTTGTGCGAGTTCCACACAGCATCACTGCAAAAGCCCATACCTATTGGCTACCTCAGTTGAGACAAGGCTGCAAACTAGAAAGTTAATAAATTTCAGACATATTTCCAAGCTATATTTGATACAGAGGCCACAGGGAAACAGCATTTGGTGAGTAACACTCAAGAGTCATGCTTTAATCTCAATTCAGATACCCAAAATTGATTTAAACCAAAGAGGAAAGTAAAAGAACAAATGAATCAGAAAAGAACTGAGTGCTGGAGTTGCTTCTGTTACTCTGCCAAAGTCTGAACCATCTCCTTTACAACTCAACTCATATTTTGATATTCCTCATCAAATTAATCCAAAAAACACCAACTAAGAAAACTTGTGCAGGAAAAGGAGGTAAAAAAAGAAAGAAAAAGATCTTATCTAAAGTAACACACCCAAGTCGGTGTTACTGCTTAAAATGAAACACATGGAACAGACTCTACTTAGAGAAGTTTATAAATGGAATAGATAAAAAGAATTAAAAAAAAAAAAGACAGATCCCACAGTAATCTTTGTTTTGGTGTATGTACAACACCTGTGGCTAGGGAAGGTGAGAGAGAGCAATAGATCTTTGTGGAGACTGCTAACTTACTAAAATATCATAACAAAAAGAGAGTAATTAGTGAACTAACACATCAAGCAATCTCCAGTCATAATAACCAATCCAAAGGATGACATTTTATCTGAAAGGAAAGGCTGGTCAAAAGGAAGAAGATACCCATCAAAGAAGAAAAAGCAAGTCTGAGCAGAGAGCCGGCAGCAAGACTGCACCAAAACTTACAAATGAAGCATAAAACATCAGCTGGTAATGCAGCTGCCAAAGAATTTTTTACCACATGACAATCGATATTACAATACACACAGAGGTACATATTTTTACCTCAACCTCTATTTCACCCAGTAGGAGCTACAGACACTTTCTCAAGCTAACTCACATTCTTCAAGGACAGTCAAGATGAGAAAACAAAATTGGAAGCATTTCATGTTCTGTCTCCACCCTTTCCACTGAATGGTACCAAAACTATCTCAATATTTCAGAACCAAATTGTGCTACTTGAGCACCTGGTCACTAAAGCAAAATACTTCAGGATCTCAGCAAGAGATCATTCAGATCATTCAGTTCATTCAATAAGCCAAATCCCGACTGTGCTGTCAGTCCTTCCAAGTCATTGCCCTTCCTTCACAGCATCAAAAGCAAAGCATCTTTTAAAAAATCCTCTGAAAGGCCTGAACAAGTGCCTAAGCTCCCAAGATCTATTCTCTATAGCCTTGAGCTATTTCCTTGACAGGAAACAAACTTTTCTCTTCAATGGGTTCTTTTAAATTAAAAAAAATAAAAATAAAAAAAATAAAAAGGCAAATCAGTACTAGACCCATTACAAAATTGAAAACTGCAGATCAGGAAACAGGGAAGGAGGAGAAGGCAAAGGAGAGAGGAAGAAGAGGTTTGCTTTTCAGACAATCAACTTGAAAAATCCTTAGTTCAGTGAACTGGTAAATAAGCAATTTCAAATGTTTTAGACATCTTGTGTTACCTTCTGAAACATAACCAAGCTAAAGGGAAAAGGGTTAATTATATCCCTTATGCTTCAGAGTATTTCAGCAGGCTATGCATTATGTGCATTATGTTCTTCTGAAGGGCAAGTTGTTCTTTAATTTATTGTTTAAAGCACAAACATAAACACAAAGTGTCCAATGCTAACCTGGCATTACCACTTTTACTAAAACAAAGACACACAGGATTGCAGGCTTTCTGCTGTTATAAAGCATTTACACCTATCCTGTTTCTCTGACATTTTGCTTCCCCTTGCTCTTCTCTGACACAGATCACAAACACAACCAAGACATCTGCCCTACAGGAGAACATCCTGCTGATTAAGGAGGAAAAAAAAAAAAAAGCACGTTACTGTTGAGAGGGTACAAAGCACCACTTCCTAATGCATTCTACTTCATCAGCACAACAGGCTTCTTGTCATTTCAAAGGGAAAACAGTGATATTGATTTTTCCAAAACATAAGTATTATAAAAATATTATGTATTTAATTGGCTTAACAAAGTGCTTTTGTACCGGGACACATCAACAAGACCAGGTATAAGGCATCAAGATGTAGCTTTCATTATTTGAAGATCCTCTGCAAGTGACGGCTTTGAGAACTGCCACAGCCTGTCCTAACAAAGTGCTCTTGCAGCTCCAATAAGCCTCGGTAAGACCGAGACTTCTCTTTGAAGTGTGACAACTCTGTTCTGAATTGACAACACCCTGAAGAAACACCATACTTCTCTGAAAACTTGTGTCCTTTCCACACTTCACCAAATTTCAACCATGCATCTCAGTGCTCCATGTTTGCTCAACTTTTTCTAGGGGAAAGAACAGTTCTTTATACCTTCCCCTAAACCAATTTATTTCTCTAGTTGTTCTCTTGCAAAAGCCAGACCAACTGAATCAGCTTTTCTGAATGTGAAAACCACACACCTAGCCTGTCAAGAAGCCAGGAAGATTTCCTGGTTATAAGTTTGAAAACCAAGCTGTTCTCACACAGCAAGACCAACCACCACTTTTTTCACCCTTCTCATTTTTACTATGATCCTAAATACGGCAACATTGGGAAAAAAGCTTGTACACACTTTCCAAGGAAAAAGCCTATTTCTCCTTCTCCTAGTTCTTAATTTCTGTTTTAACACAGCATATCAGAGGGTACACCCAGGACAATTTTCAACATTTCAAAGACCATCTGAATAGTCAGTTCTAACACAGAAAACAGATTGTTATTCTGCCTTCCAAAATAACATTTGAGAAAAATATCCTTTAAAATCAGAATTTTTCAAGGGAGAAAGGACAGCCTTATCTCACACCTCCTCTTACTCCTCCAGGGAACTAAACTAAGTTTTCTCTTCCTAAAGTGACACTTCAAGGCTTCTTTATAGCTTGTTTCTAAATATAACTCAGAACAGTATATATCCTCCTTTTAATTTCATCCAACAAATTCCCTCTCAGCAGAATTTACTCTTATATACGCAATGTGGGCAGTCTAGTAACGTAACTTAATAGATCCTAACAAAAAAACCAGTTTTCCTAACAGTAAGTTCTAGGAGGGAAAAAGAGAAAATCTACATCTTGCCTAATTTCTTGTTAATACCTGTCAAAAGAGCGTTCATCCCATTTCAACACAAGAAGCAAGCTACAGAATGACAAAATCAAGGATTCATCAAAGGATAATCAAAAGCAATAACCAAGATACACAAGATTTTCTCTATCTCTCACTGCTGCTGTCCTTGCATCCCCTTTTCTGTCACTGTGCAGCCCAACAGTCATTCTGCACTCACGCTGCAGAAGAGCGAGAGACTTTCACAGGAAATAGTACCTGGGAGCAGAGGGATTTCAAGACAAAATCTGAGCTAAGTGACAGAGACACAGGTCAATCAGAAGAGACCTCCAATACTGCAGAGACTAATAAGAAGTTAAATCTTGAGCTTCTACCAGTAGCCACTTTAGAAGGCTCTTTGCCCCCGCCTTACTGAAGGGCATATTTTGGTGCCCAGATGATCATTACTTCTGGGTAACTGAGCTAGCCAGACCACCACACTTTCTTCAAAGCCTCCCATCTCAGACACACACCTGTCCCTCTATAGACATTTTTGTACTAACACCCAGGGCAGCATTAAATTACTTCAGATAGAGTCACTTCCACATTCCACCCTCAAACTCCCCTCCAAGAACTCATCAGTCACTCTTGGCTTTCACACTTCAGTAATTTTGGAATCAACAGGAAATGGAGATCAATTGTGATTTTACTAACTCAATAATGACTCATCACTCAACTCCCCTTAGCCTTCAAATTCATCTGTCAAGAGATATGACAGCAAGGCCAAATTAAAAATAGCACATCTGGCTTGCGCACAATTAACACTCACTTGTCCATCAGATTTACCATGGATTGTGACATATTCAGGCTTCTTGAGATACCACCACATTATGACCATCTTTCTTATCTTCCTGTCAGAATCCAAATGCAGTTACAATTTGTCTTTCTTAGCTTAAGCAAGAAGAATAATCACGAAGTAAAATTCATTACAGAAACCCATTGTACTGCATTCTGTAACATTCGTCACTCAATTTGAATGTCTAAATAAGAGTTAACTCTGCCTACCAGTGCCCCTAGCTAGTGACAGCAAATCTTCTATTCTTTATGAGAATACTCTCAAATCATTAATTTCTGCTTACATAACCTCTAAGCCAAAAAAACACATTTGCATGAAATTAGAAGTTAATAAAAAACAATTATTTCATTTACAAAAATAGAAAGTGCTTTTATATAAACCACTTAAACACATTCTTCTAAAAATAAACTTAATTACAAATCTAATATGAAATTGTAATAGCATATATTAGGGCAAATGCCTACTGTAATTTAAATAAAAATAGTAAGCATATTATTTACACCAAAAAAAAAGTTTGGACTGGTGAATTTACAGTTTGGTGCTCTCTTGGAGCCACCCTTTGTTGAAATGCTCAGATACTTTTTACATTCAACAGCTACTTCTGCAAGTGCCTCATTTCAGTTTACTCAAATGGTTCAGTTCAACAAGCACTTAATCCCAAATTAAAAAGGACTCCTGCGTGAAGCCTGTAACACAGTCAGTAGGCAAGATCTATTAGCTCTGAACTTTGCAGAAACAATGACAAACTGTTTTTTCTGGTAGGGTTTGGGGCTTTTTGTTGTTGGTTTGGTTTTTGGTTTGGTTTTTTGTTTGTTTGGTTTTTAAATCATGCCTGTCCACAACACCTGAAGTTTTAATTAAGTCTCAAAATTCAGATCTTCTGCATTTCAATTAAAACACCACTTTCCATCCAAATAAAAGAAAATAACACGAATGAGAAGTAATCTACCAGAAATTACATCATTTGCCATTTTGTCACTTGAAAATGTGAAAATTAAGGATCTGAGTAAATGTATCCAAAGCATCTAATTATTTACACGAATGTGTAGAAACAGCAAATGCTATTCACTGGCAAAAAAACCCTGTACTTTCCAAAAAGGCTGTATTTGCGAACTGAGGTGTTCTAACAGCTGTCAGCCAATAAAAAAAGTCCAGCTAAAAATATGCAAAATGAGCTGAGAATTGTTAAAGCAAGCTCTTCCTGCTTTTGCTGAAGCATGTCTTTGCTAAACAAACTCTATGTATTTCAGTAAAAATAATTAGCTACTTTGAGAAGATGGCCAGGTGGTAACACACTAATCCTCATCTTCAGATTCACAGCCATTTCAATAAGAAACTACTGCCTTTGCTGGCAGCTGCCCCTTTGCCCACTTGGGGTAGGCTGCAAAACTGCACCTCAAAAAGCCAATGCACAGAGACGTTCATCCATGTACCAAATCCCCTCTAACCTGGAGGAAGTACTTCCCCTTGCAGTTCCAGAGTCCTGCATGATGCATGGCTAAGTCATCTTTCATGGTACAGACATGAAAAACAGAGTACTGCCCACTGGAGAACCGTGCTGAAGCAACTATGTGTTTTGCTTCTCCCTCACTCCGTTCTCAACCACACAATCCCATTCCCTCAGGATTTCATGAGAGAAAAGCAGACCCTTTACCCTCTGAAGATCTCAACAGTTAGGACTATGCACACAATCCCACAGACTCACAGCCTACAACAACATTCACCAGGTTCTGTGCACCAGGCTCAACACCAACAAAGCCAGCCTTGAAGTCATGCTCTTCTTCAAGACATGAAGGAGTCACACAGTGACCATGTGACACCATCAACAGGTCGCGTATTGATGGAGAGGGAAGACAGAGGGGGACATACACAACCAGAGTATGTAGACACCTTAAATGGAGCATTCCTCACTCCCTGTGGAAACATCAATGGACCTGACAACTATACCCTCAGCCCCTCTGCTCTTTACTTCTCCCCCACCCACTTCCCCCTATTAAATGGGATTCACATCTTCTCATCTCACTATGTCTGGGGGAAGCTGCAAGGGTGTTTAAGATGAACTTGAGGCATGAGACACGCTGAACAGTGACAGTCATCCTGAGGTCAGAACAGTATTTTGATATCACAGTAAACAAGGCCTGTCACCACACATGCAACAGGCAAGAAACACCAAGTAGCTGCACACTTCTGTGAGCAGTTGCTTCCTAAGAATGAAGTCCCAATGGAATTAACAGACAGCATTACAGCACATCCTCCCATGGAGGCCAAGCCATGCTCAAAGCACCTCAACTTTGGATTCATTCTATCTGCATGTGGCACTAGGTAATCTTTAACAGTTGGCTGTGAAGATCTGGGGTTTATTTTTAGTGTATTATACTATCTCCTTATAAGCCAGCTCATTCCAACACCCCCATCCTCATACCTCTAGAGTAGTCTTCAAAGGCCTGACAATGCACAGCTTCTCAGTAAAAGTGCCTTCACCTGGATGACAGTCACATGAACATCTGAAGTCATGTCAGTGTTCTGAAGACAAAGCCCTTTAACTACCCCTAAAGGACAGCATTTCTCTGTATTTTACAAATGGAGAAGGAACACAAACACCTGGAGGAGGAATACAATTTCTTCCCAACCCTTGCATACTGTCAGCTTCTGAAGCACGAGATGTGATCACTCCCTATTTAGCATGCATGACTACCAATGTTGCTGCTCACAAAAATTATCCAGTCCCTTTTTAAAATCCAGATACAGTATCTAAAACTTTAGGCTTTTCCACCCAACTAGTGGATGGACAGAGGTGCAAATACACTGACAACATCATCTTGACATGTTTTGTTGTTTTTTCTTGTTTGTTTTGGGGTTTGTTTTGTTCTTATGAAGAGCAAATCAAAGACCCTTACTCTCAATTTATACTTGTGAAATGAATATTTAAACAAAACCATTCTGGAAAGAAAAATAAGTGTGAACACAACTGTGTGGCATTACGATACAGCATCCGATTCCCACATTCCAACTCCCTTGCTCTCAAACACTGCAGTGTATTGCAAACAAATTTAGAAGTCACTGATAACTACAAAAGCACCAAGAAAATCCTCAGACAACGTTGGCTTAGCCAGTGGAATGTGTAATTCTTGCCTTCAAACTATCACTTTCTTTCATGAAAAATACTGAAGATATCTTTTTGCCAGGTTAACCAACTCTGACTTCAATCTTGCTGACATTTCTTAAGTATAGCTGAATAATTCCATTCATATGCAAATCGTACAATAAGCCATGAGTAGCAGCATTTACAGAGACTCCCTCTCAGAGATGAGCACTTACTCTGCCCAAGTCAAATCTGCAGTGACGTATCCGAAATGAAACAAGGCCCAAAAGGTACAGCCCCAACAATGTGCAGAAGGCACGTTTTCAAGCCTTGATGTTGCAGGGCTTTTTCTTATACTCTGTGAGGTATTTTTAAATATTAAAGAGATGAAAGAATCGAGAACTGAGATTGTATCTGTTGCCATCACAATTTAAGCACAGTCCATGTATTTATACAGTGGAATCTCCAAAATAACACTGCATCTGTTAAGATGACGGTGTTTTTCCATGGGCTGCACTGTTATAGCAGAGTTACTCCAAAGCTACTGAACTCCTGATTACAATCCACCCCAAATTCTTTTTGTAATCTTCCTCAAGTGTGTTGAATTGTAAAGCTGTTGTTTCTCAGTATAGCTTGGGAACAACAAAACCTAATACATCTCATCAGTGGGCATTTGGCACTAAAGCCTTGGAGCTAATGCAGCAACATGTTTATTTAAACAATGAACTACCAGAAGAGATACACAAAACACAAACCATGTCAAAACAGATGTCCAGTTCACATGTGTTCCTGCTGAACCACCATCACATACACACATACTCAAATGCATTTCTCAGTCTGTAGGGTAACAACTGAACCAACTTGAAAGGACCTTTGTTAATTCACTGGTAACACTGGCCTCGCTTTAGAGACACAACCCATCCAAGCACATCCAATTTTAAAAGGGACTCTCATAACCTAAGTATTAAAGACATAATACATGCCTCTTCCTGAGACACAGTATCAGTGAAAATTCTTGTCCACATAGTCAGCCTACTTGAATGTGACAAAAATACAAACATTTTATTAGCACTCACACAAAAAAGGAAGCAGACAAACAAACAATCGAAACTTTCAGTCACTCCCAGAGAGGGGCCAGTCAGGCTCAAGTCGCAATCTCAAACCAAGCCAAGTCTCAAGTTTGGAACAACAAACATGCTTTTCCCAAACACCATTTTTGCTCTTTTTGTACAGTAACAACTGTACTAAACCTGGAAGAGCTTCAAGGAGATAGCAACATCACATATTAAAACTAAACTTCCATATCCAAGGTACATGAGCAATAGGACTAACAAAGGCTTTGTCTTTTGGTCTTGTCCTCCTACACACACAAACGGTCTTACTGGTTTGCAACCTTCATTCCCTCAGTCTCAGTACCTCTCAGGTCCAAGCAAGAAGAGCAAAGTACACACAGTAACAGCAACTTATATGCATCTCAACACAGATGGATGTTTAGTCTCTCCATACTTCCCAGGAGACGTAGTATTTACAAGGGACCAATAAAATGTACACCAAACTCAAC